>JADBJO010024019.1:5000-25721 GCA_016801955.1 Conus betulinus | reverse complement strand
TTGGCGTCCCTTGACGAAAGGATAAGCTGGAGATGTTGTTCGGACGATGCGTTCTAGTCGTCTCAAAATCCGCATGTGGCCAGAAAACGATTGTTACACGCCCCTCGCTTTCCCGATGATGATCAGCAGCTATTTTCTTCAGAAACTGGGACTGAAACCCAAAAGCAGCGACTGGCGTAACGAACAAGCGAGCCTGGGTTACGTGCTCGGAGTTACGCAGCAGCAATGGCAACAGGAACGAAGCGACTATTCAGACGCCATAGAGTCCGTGCGAGAAGCCATTTCTCAACGAACCTTCAAAGGACTGATTCCGCCCAGTCTCCGGTACTGCGACGATGTAAACTACTTGAGCGTTTACCCGGCGCACCTGGTGCTTCCGCTTCGTATCGACAGCTTTAGCGGGTTTGGAAAAGACCCTTATCATAAGGCCGACGTCGCTCCGGTGTACAACGGCCCGGAGGAGATCGCGATGTACGGATCGGAGTACTTCGATCCTAGCGAATTGGACGACGCTTTTAAACCGAACGTCCGTTTAGTCTCTTGCCCCTCTTACACCGCGGGCCTGTACGCGCCCAATTACGACGGGCGGTTCGGTACGTGGGAGGATTACAAAAACAGGTTCGCCAAGAGGAGAGGAGGCGACGGTGATTACGCTAGCCTGATTTTTCATTACGAGCTGCTTTTCGCCGGAGACGCTCGCTTGAAAACGATTACCTGACGGAGAAAAGGCTGTTCACGGAGCTGTGGTCCGATTGTTCGTTTTACATGGAATATTTAATCCGGGGTAAAACGAATCAAAAAACGCTTTTTAACGCGCCAGCGGCAATATTTCGAAGAATGGCTAGAAACTCCTCAGAAAGGAAGAGATGTATAGAAAGGCTACCGCGTGTGAAGGATTAGAATATGCCGCGCCTACAGTGACGGCAGCTTTGCATAACTTGAAAGAATGTTTTTACCATTTCTCTCCGCAGGAAAACACTATGAGTTTCTTTAAATCCGCTTTTATTCAGCTGCTGGCCGAAGCCACCGCGGAAGACCGGTACGAAGAGGAGCGTAACGCCATTTTAGCAAAAAATCCTTGGCTATCTACCACGCCGCAAAACATTGACAAAGCCGTTTTGGCAGCTCTGAACGATCTAAAGAAAAAGAAAAAAACCCGCAAAACCCCCGTCAGCAACTGCCCAACAACGACGACAACGACGAAGATGACGACGATTGATGAAGAAGAAGAAGAAGAAGAAGAAGAAGAAGATGACAATGAAGAATACAGCAACAAAAAATACCGGCAGCGGGGCCGCAAAAAAGCAGTAGTCAAAGAAGCGGTTAATAAAAACGTTAACGAGGATAATGATGATGAGGAGGAGGAGGATGACGAAGAAGCTATCCAGTTTATAAAACGCATCTTCGACGATGCTGAGTCGCCATGTACCGCCGCTAAGGTGTCTCGAAAACGTAAAGCGGAAGAAGAAGAGGAAAGAAGAAGAAGACCCTTTAGAAAAACGTGATGACCCTAAGAATAAGAAGAAGAAGAAACGAGCGCAAGAAGATAGCGAAAAAGAGGAGGAGGAGGAGAAGAAGAGAAGAAGAAGAAGAAAGAAGAAGAAGATAGAAGAGGAAGAAGCTGATCGACAATCGAAACGCGAAAAGAAAAAACAACGAAGGAAGAAAGACACGAAACAGGACACTGATTAAGGTTCTTGGGTTCTTCTGTCCCCCCCCAGCCCCTCCATTGCTGGGCTTCCCCCCCCCCCATTGGGAGTTTTTTTTCCCTCTCCCCCCCCCCTCCCTATATTTTCTTTCCTTTCATATAAGTCTTGTTTTCCCTTCTCCCCCTTCTTTTTTTCTTCTTCCCTCCCCCCCCCCTGAATAAAAGCGAGCGCCAGAGTTTTTCTCCCCCATTTCCTCGCCGGAAAGCTGTCAGAATGATGTCCGACGCTCAAGCTACCGTTGCCGAAATTATCGAACAGTTCGATGAGGGCTACATGGTTGACGAACTCAGTTGCGATTTAGTCGAATTTATCAACCAACTATCCGATAGCCAGTTTTGTCAGTTAGTCTTGGCAGAGAGTAAATACGCGATCAAATTTTTGCAGTTACGCGAAAAGGACCTTTACGAGACCCCCGCTCGAGACAAGGCCGAGTTGGACGAGCGCATGACCCAAACGACCGGACCCATAATTCTTTCCCTCTATAAGATCGCGGAAGTATTGGATGAAAGCGATGTTTTGCTCTTGGCGAATCATCGCATCCCTCCCGTAATCGGACGTTACTCGATTTACGATTTTGTCAACCCGGCTCACCGGCGAGCCTGCGCCATTACGTATTACCGGTCCTTTTACCCGGATCTTTTGTTTTTTCAAGAAGGCCGCTCGTTACCACAAAAAAAGATGAATTCCGCCCTTCCGAAAAAACCTGGATAGAGCCCTAGCTAATTTCATGGTCAAGGGCACCCTCGATACGGAGGATCATGCAGGCAGTTTGAGGGAAATTTGCTCAGGTCAATTTTTGGGTGAATACGTTCCCTTTTTTCCGACGTTTTGTCGGGAGATTATACGGAATGGATTGCTACCGAAGAAGACAGGTATCGCCTTTTCTACAGGCTCATTTGTGTTACGTTTTGCACAATCTAGAGCTTTTTGTCAAGAGTCCGCTACAGTCGCCCGAAGACGCGACGGTAGAAGCATCGTACCCCAAATCGACCGCGTTCATAAAAGACAACTTCCCGCCCTTACCCCATCAAGGCTTTAACATAGCTCTCTGGCGAGCCCTCTACGCCTTTCTGACGCCACGGCCTTGAAAAGAATGTTCGATCACGAGCTCTGGGAAGCGCCGGTGGAAGAAGAAGAACCGGGTAACATCAAAGCCATATTCAAAGGACTCAGGGAAACGCGGAACAGAATGCTTAAACTAGGGAACGACGAGCAACCCTCCCCTAAATTAAGTAATTTGATGCTGGAGCTGATAGAGCGAACGATACACTACCTAGACGCGTTCGAGATTGCTCGGAGCATTCAGCTTCGTTGCGAACCCACGACCAAATGGGACGAGTTTGATCGGAAGAGCTTTCGCGTGCTCTTTCCGTTATTTACAAAGTGCCCGCGATTGCCAGACGTTTTTAAAATGTTGAAGATGGAGGACGAGGAGGAAGATTGTGAGGATGGGGCGGCGTTCTCCGCCGATTTGGTCGTTACTCACGGAGCCGCGACTCTGTTCAATCGGCGTGGCGATCCGACCGTTAAGACGTGCGGCTGCTCTTTTATTAAGACTCGTTCGGCTTACGAGAAGAAGAAATGTCCGTGTTTTGATGAGGTAGAATAAAAAAAAAAGGAATACAGATGTGTATATCTGCTAAAATGGTGAACATAGAGTCTTTAATCGCTGTTGGCATGTCCGACGAGCTTTATTTTATCCCATTGTCACATACATTCACATAATCCTTCTGGCACATATATATATTCACATAATACTGAGTGGTTAGGCTATTGCTATTATTTTTTCTAGAGTGTATGGCGGATTTCAATTAGTGTAAATAGACTTTTATACATGTTATTCTAGTCCAACTATATATCTGTGTATTTTACTCCCAAAAGAAAACACTTCTAGTTACTAGATGAACATTTACTGGATGAACATTTACCTATTTATGTAATGACAGATTATACGAATGGTTTTTGTCTAATAAATTGTATTAAATTAAACCCGTTTTTCATTGGCTTACATCTCTATGGAACATTGGGAACCTGTATTGTTCGTCTTCTTCTTCTTTTTCTTCTTCTTCTTCTTCTAGCGCCATCGTTCTTCGTATTTCAAGGTGCGTTGCCTCAGGGACTCGCAAACGTAAATCGTTCAGATCTTCGTTTCTTTGCACGATGTCCGATAGGCGAAGCGTGCAGCAATCCACGGTGCGCGCATCCCGATAATGATGAACTTCAACGTGGAAAAGCGTCGGGTCTATTAGTCCCATTTCTGGAAGATCCACGATCCCCGCCGTCTCGTTTGCGGAGCACGGCCAGTTCATAAAATCTAGCTCGGGCGACGATTCGTAGTTGTTCACATTAAAAAAGTAAAGTCTGTCGAAAATAAAGATTTCACCCGGCCGTAAAATTTCCAGTTGGGTGGACGAATAATGATAGGTATTGTTGCGTTTGTCGTGAATGAGAATTATGAGGGGGTTGTAAACGATGCGCGAAGAGAAGCCGATTACCAAACGAGCCTTCGGAACGCCGCCTCGGTGTTTCTGCAAATTAAGCCTCGTATACTGGCTGCGCTTTAACGCATCCAAAACTCGACTGGACGATGGCAGTTGAACCAGTCTGATCGGAGGATCGTAAGGACAAGCGGACTGGTAAAAAAAAAGGATAGCCTTTCTTCTGATGACGGTATCCTCCGTTTACAGCCGTCAATAAGTGATATCGCGTGTTTAAGTTAACGCCCTCGACGTAAGCCATAAATTCATCCGCATTGACGACCAGCTTCTCCGCGTGCTTCAGTAAGATTTTCTTGAGGATAGAGAGCTCCTGATAGGTCCATTCTTGGCGATATTTCAATCGCGCGTTCCAGGCGGTTAAGAAGGTTCTGATGATATTCTTTTTAACGGTTTGCTCAATGGGCTCCTCGCACAAACTGAAGTTATGAAAAATGTAATGAATGCCACCCCGGGGAAAGAAATACAATTTATTGAACAGTTTATCCGCCACGCTTTCTCCCGTCGGACAACCGTATAATAAATTGTCCATATACAATAAAGCTAGAATATCATAACCTTTCTTTAAATTGCCGGTATTGTGGCTCCTAAATATACAAGGCAACTGTCTCATTAATCTGACCCTCATCTTGGCGAACGTGTAAGAAGCGCGAGTTTGAAAGGGTCCTCGAATATACCCTTGTAACGGTAAGGCGCAATTGTCAGCGTCGTCGTTCTTAGGTAAACGATGGTGTAGTTCTCTCCTCAAAGAATCTATGAGAACGGAGAGTCGTTTGCAACACGGGTCCTCGCCGTTTCGAATTTCCTCGCCGTCGCTGGCCTCGTCGCTCTCCTCGTTACTGTCATGATCGCCATCACCATCATCGTCACCATCGCCGCCTCTTTTCGATCCTCGTGACGGTCGGTTTGCAAAATTTCTTCTCCTGCCAGTAGTAATAAGCACGGGTATACTACTATCGGGATTATCGACACGATAAGAATTACCACGGGGCTCATTTCCTCGCCTCTGTTGTTCACTTTCTAGGCTCGTTTGCGCATTTGCTAACCGATCCTCCCATCGTCCGAAATCCGCCTCTTTACATTTAATCACATCCTCTCTCTCGTTAAGCTCCTGTTCCTTACTATTAATGAATTCCCAGCTATTCCTTATCTCATCTTCTTCTTCTTTTGTTGAGGTTGTTTGAGCAAAGTTTGCTGCCAAACTGATCTGTTCTTGCAACTCGTTTATTTGGGTCGTATATGTATCCTCCATGCTTCGGAGCTCGGTCCTATAGCTATCTGTGTCGAGCGGAGTCGATCCTCCATGGCTTTCGTGGTCTCGCTAAGCTTCTGATGAGCCTGATCAAGGTCAGATCGAAGAGTCGCTAGATCACTTACTAACTTCTCGTTTTTTTCATTAACCTTACTTAGTTCGTTTCTCGCGCTCTGGAGTTCATTCCGTACGTGTTGATTTGGCTCGTCGCCCGCCTGGTCAGATTGTAAGTCCTGATTGTTCGCAGGAGCGCGTCTCTCGCGGTTTCAGCTTCTTTTACTTGCGCTAGAGCAATAGTAAGGTTGCGTTCTAAATTCGTATTTTTCTCCATAATATTATTGTTTACTGCCGATATTCTTGTTCCATTTGCTGCAATTGCGCTGCTAACGCATTATTTACTTGCGTAAGCGCATTATTGTCTTCGTTGGCCTTTGTTAGTTGAGATTTTAACATGTCCTTTTTTTGCTGAAGTTCTTCTAGAAAACTATCATCCTCGTCTTCTTCCTCCATGTCTTCTTCTATATTCTCTTCTTCTTCCATACTACGTTCTTCTTCGTCTTCTTCTTCCGTACCATCCGTAATAGATTCTTTTTCCTCCTTTTTGACTCCATCGGTCCTCGGAGTACGTGTGCGATCCTTCGTGAGCGCTTCTATTCGGGCTTTAAGGGTATTGTTTTGGGTTTCCAGCTTCTCGCGTTCAGAATCCAACTTCTTGTTTTTCTCAAGAAGATTGTCTCTTGTCTCTCTAAGCCGGCCGTAAGCTCTGCATCTCCGCGTAGCTGTTTTGTAGGTAATTGATTTGTTGTTCCACCTCCCGCACCCGCGGTTCTATTCCATCTTCTAGAATGTCTTCTTCGTGGCGCTGTTCCATCTCCCGCACCCGCGCTTCTGGTTCAGATTCTCGAATTTCTTCTATGCAGTCTACAAAATTATCATCTTCTTCTTGCTCAGTTTTCGGCAGTTCATCCGCTGGTTGGCGAGTAAAAGGAAGAACCCCAGTATCGACCTCGAGCGTGTCTAAAGAAAGAGAGCTATTATCTACCGCGGAAACACCACCACCACCATCATCAGCTTCTTGTTGGTTGTTTCTCGCGCGATTGATTTGTCGTGGGTCTTTGAACTGAATCTTCTACACGTTGAAGAGTGTCTAGCGAAAACAAAGAGGGAGAGGAAATGTTGCTATCTACTGCAGAACAATATCATCTTCTGGTTCACCAGTAGTATTCAGGGATAGAGGGGTTTCGAACCGGAGCGTGTCTAAAGAAAGAGAGTTATCTACTGCGGAAACACCACCACCACCATCATCAGCTTCTTGTTGATTATTTTCTCGCGATTGATCTACCGCGGGTCTTTGAACTGAATCTTGTACACGCTGAAGAGTGTCTAGCGAAAAACAAGAGGGAGAGGAGATGTTGTTATCTACTGCAGGAACAGCATCGTCTTCTGGTTCACCGATAGTATCTGGGGACAGAGGGGTCTCTTGCGAGGCAGATGAAGTTATTTTGCGGCGTTTTCGGGACCGGTAATCCGCGGCAATTTGCTTACTCTGACGTAGTCCTTCGCGTATCCTGCCTATGGTAGCGGAGGTAGACGAAAACTTTTTTTATAGCGTTCCGCCTTCTTGCTCCAATTGTCCAACCAAACCGCTCCCCTGTCCTGGGTACTCTCATCAAACCATTTTATCTGGTCGTTTTTTTTTGTTGGTTAGCCCGAGCATCTTCGCTCTCTCCCCCGATTATTGTATCATCATCGTCTTCTTCGTCTACTTCTTCTTCCAATTCAGGCGCGGCTGCATAATATTTTTCATCCTCTAACTCCGGGCTCCCGTGTGCGCCGTTAGTTCATTCTCTAGTACAGTTAATTCGTGCAGAAGATGATCGGCCCGTCTCGTGAGCTGATCTAATACGGTCTCCGAATACTTTACGTTTTGTCTTAATACCCGGGTCTCGTCCTCGTTCCTTTGTAGCTCGTCTTCCACGCCTTCTACTACCGAATGCTCAGTTTGTAGATTCGCTATCTCCGCTTCTAATCTTCGATTTCTTTGCTCTAACTCGGCATTCTCGTTGCCAAGATTTCGAAGTTGCGCGTGTAGATTGTCTATTGTTGTTTGGATTTCCTGCCTCTGTTCCGAAGCCTCGTTTCCTCTATTGTCATAGGCTTGTTGCACGTCCATCAAGCGAGTTTGCTCCGCGGTAAGACGATCCCTGAGCTGTCGAAGCCGCTCCTCGTACTCGGTTTGCTGATTGGTTAGTTTTAGTCGAAGTAAGTCGTACTTTTCGCGCCCCTCGGTAACCCTTTTTTCACACTCGGAAAGAGCGGTCTTTGTCGCGTTGTGTTGCCTTTGCTCCTGCTGTAAACTTTTCCGTAAGTCAGAAAGAGTCGTTTTTTGGTCTTTTAGCGCCACAGTCGAATCCAGAACATCTTCCTGAGATTCTTGAAAGCTGGACTCTAGGGTATCTACCTCCGCTTGTAACCGGCGGTTCTTTCTCTCTAATTCATCCTTTTCTGTATTTACTTCAGAGTAAGTTACCTTAAGATTTGCTAATTGGGAGTTTAGATCATGAATTCTTTGTTCGTAGTCTGAAACAGTGTTTTCATGAGTTGTTTGCTTTTCGGTTAACGTTTCCTCGGACTCGTTCAAGTTTAGCTGTAGTCTATTTATTCGTACCTGCAATTTTTCGTTCCTTCGCTCTAATTCCTCATTTTGTGTAGTTAGCTCGGTGACAGTTACTTCCTGGGCTCGCTGCTCCTCAGTTAGCCTATTAACGCTCTCTTGACACGCGGAAAAGACTCTCTGTATGGGTGGTCCGCTCCTCGGCTGATTGTCTTTGTAACTCGGTGTCTTTTTTTCTTAGATTCATCCAGGGCCGACCGTAGCGTATTCACTTCCGATTGTAATTCTCCGTTCTTTGCCTCTAATCGCTCTTTTTCTCGAGCTAGTTCGGAATAACTCGCCTCGTGCCTTCTCTGCTGGTCGGTTAATTCTGACTCTGGGGCACCACCGCTACTACTACTACTACTAGCTCTTTGTTGGCACGTAGCATCCTCTCCACGAGTTCTCCGTGCCTCGGTTAACGACTCCTGTAGTCTAGTTATCTCCGATTCTAATTGTCTGTTTCTTCCCTCTATTTGTTGGTTTTGTGACTCTAGGTTGTCAACTCTTTGTTGGTACGCTGAAAGATTTGCTGTATGAGCGTTCCTTTCATCGGTTAATAGCCCTTGTAACTCGGCGTTTTTTTACTTCTAATTGCTCTTTTTCTTCAGCTAATTGGGAACAACTTGCTTGCCGCTCAGTTAATCCTAACTCTAGCTTATTAGCTCTTTGTTGGCACGCAGAAAGACCAAGCTGTAATTTCTCTTTTCTTCAGAATAAGTTGCTTCCTGGCTTCTTAATTGCGATTGTAGGCTTTCCCGCTCTTGGGTTAATGTCTTCTCTAAATTGGCGATCTTTTCTTTAAAACCGCGCGATTCGCTTTCACTGAAGCCTTTCTTTCGTTAGCAAGAGCTGTTGCATGCTTTTTCCGTTCGGCATCTATTAGTGCATATAACTCAGTCGTTTGCTGCTCCAATACGGTATCTTTGACCGTAATAAACGGACGTTTTCCTGTAACTCCGAGTTTTCTTGAGCGAGAGTCTGATTTTGGTAAGTGTTTTCTTTTAAACTCTGTAGTTCCGCTTGTAAACTCGAGTTCTCTTGCGCTAGAGTCTCGTGGGTGGTTTTAAGATTTTCTGCTTCCGACTCCAGTGTACCCAAAACCTCTTGCAGTCCTTTCTTTTCTTCCGTAACTTTTTGGAGAGCTTTTGCGCCTCCGATAATTGTTCTTTCGTCCGTCGTGATTTTTTTGCTCGGTCTCCAAGTCTTCATCTATATTATCTTTTTGCTTTCTTATTTGTTCTTCTTTTCTTTGCAGATCGGATATTCGCTTCTCGTATTGTTGGCAGCGGGTATCGTGATTCGCTTGCAGAGCAAACAACTCGTCGTTCGCTCTTTCGGCGGTCGCTCGTTGTTCCTCAAGGTCCTTAAGTAGCTTATCGCAGGTTATTGTTAGTTCCGAGCCTTTATTGCACAGACGCTGCCAGTCTTCGCGAAGTCTGACCAATTCTTCTGTGGACACGTTAGCATCGATGGTATGGATTTGTTTGTGCAGCTCATTAGTATATTCTATAAAGTCGTTTAATGTTTCGCCGAATTTTGATTGGTTTTGTACTATCATCAACAGCAATGTCAGAAGCAGCAGCAGCGGCAGCAGCATACGTTTATATGGGACCTTTTGTGAGAAGGAACGCCGCTTCTTTTAGCGGCAGGAGATAAGGTTCCCTGTCCTCTATATTCATCGCATGATAAAGAGTGGTGGTGGGGAGGTGATTCATTTTGCAGTGTTTTGAAAGCCCTGTTAAAGGCATTAACTAGCTTGTTAACGGGTAGTTCCGTTGCTGTTATTTTTTGCTCTCGGTGTTGGATACTCGGAGGTAATTGCGGCAAGGCTTGCGGCGAACGATCCGCGTTGGGGAAATGTTGTGTTAGAAAGCCATCAGCCGCGGCTGAAAGGAGTGGTGTATAATAATTGTCTAAAATAGCTAGTCGAGCGGGAGTCCCGTTATCACCACTACTACCTTTAAAGAACCGAAAAACCCGCGAGAGTAAGGTTGTTCTGTCCCGAGGATATAATGTTAAAGTAAATAAACCTCTTCTAAAGTGAGGAGTTGGAACGCTGGCTATCGTCCTTGCTTTATGTACATTCTCTATATAAGTGAATTGCTTCGAGTCGTCCAAATGTCGCAAATTTAGCTCCCCCGATAATGAAAGTTGCCATCTATAAATATTCAAGACGTGGATGATCCGGGACGTTTGCTTTGCAGGACTCCGTAACCGCGGTTAATAAGCCAAAGTACAGCTAAATAATCTTTAACAAGCGCGTCTAATATGCTTTTTAGCAACTCGGTTATTGTCTCTCCCGGGTTTTTATTGGCTAACGCGTCACTAAGACCGGACCAAGAAAGGTTACCAGCTACAAAGCGATCCGTAAGATAATATGGAATAAATGTTCTTCCGACCATTCTGAGGGAAGGTCCGCGGAGATGAGGCGATTACCTGTAGCCACGACTTGATAATATTTTTCGGGATCCTTTCGGCCGACATTTTCTATTTTTTTTTAGTCGTTTTCTTCCCTCCTTGGTCAAAGGCTCCTTCCGAGCATTGATACATAGAAAAATAAAGCGTGTGCGTAATCAAGACGCGATAAACCCAGTTGCACGTATAAGCCGTCTCCGGAATGTAAGAGATAACTTTATGCACAAATATGGCTAGGATAAGCAAAGGACAAGGAGCGGCCGATCGGCGAGTTAGCGCTCCCTGGTAAACTCTGGCGAAGGTTCCGTCGATCAGATGCGTCGGTTTCAGTTTTTGAGTCGTTAACCACTTGAAAAAGTCGAAGTAAACGAAACTGTTGTAATGGCACAGGATGGCTTCATTGTTGTATTGATCCACGTGCTTCCGTATCACCTCTGGCGTGAAAAAGCGGCGGAAAAAAACGGGAACCTTTTCTACGCAACGTTTATGTAAACGGGTAAAAGGGGCTTCGGTCATCGAGGAACGATCTTTTTGACGGCCAACGCTATCTTCCTCCATTTTCGCGAAATAATTTTCGCTTACCATTTTTAAGTCGCATATTATACACCTATCCTCCTTATTTCGACCATACACGTTAAGCTGATACATGGCATTAAACTCGGAGCATGTACTGTCACTACCACCAATGCAATATGCATCATGATCAGATGTAACGTCATCACCTCCGCAATACACCATCGCTATTAAAGGAAACAGTCTGTCAAAACAAAGAGCTTCTTCTTCTTCTTCTTCTTCTTCTTTCCTTTCCAAGGATTTTGATTGAAGAAGCGCCGGTGACAAATCTTTGGGATCGAAGAGGCGAGTTAACGTAATAGATTCGTTAGTACACTGACCTTTTAACAACCCCAATCGGTCCAAAGGCTTCTCTTTGACGAGCCGAGTAACGGTCTCACTGCGTCTTGCCGTCTTTAGCTTAAAATCGTTGCAACACGCGTATACTTTATGGCTAGAATAGAGATCCTGTAGAAGTCTAATAACTGGGCCTCCTCTCCCCGCGTCCTCATCTTCTTCTTCTTCTTCTTTCTTCCTCTTCGTCGTCGTCGTTGTCGTCGTCGTTGTCATTGTCTCCTTCGGGGATTTTCTGTTGCTGAATATAGTATTCTCCTTGCGTTCTCGCCATTTTTCCACCAGATATAATGCGATAAAGAGCGTTAATTTTTACTAAATCTTTATGTTGGATCTCTTTTCGGGTTACGAAAAGACTTCTGAGGTACGAAGTGTTCACATAATCTCGCTCTATAGAGTTAACTTGGGACAGTTCGCATCGATTAATATGAAAGTGGTAGTAAACCTGGCAAGGAGTTATTTTTTTCCACTAACTCTTCCATTTTTATTGTCTCCGTCATGGCGGTAGCGGTTATTGCTAAAGAGACCTGATCTAAGATCGCTGCTTCGCTCATCGGGTAGCCGAATGTGATCCACGAGACCGTCTTGGAAAGGACAGAAGGTACGAGGTCGCAAACCGCGCAACGAGCCACTTTCCAGCTCAGTAGCTTTTCTAGGTTTAAAACCGGAACGTAAAACCAACGGTTATAATAATGTCTGGCGACTCTGTAAAAAGGCGTGTGATTGGGTCGAGTTAAAATCGTTAAAAGGCTACGAAGACAAGGCTCGTTTGGCTCTCCTCCACCTCCTTTTCTTTTGCCCCTTCTTAGCATGATGATACCGTTTGACCCCCCAGCGGATCGGATCCAAACGGTTCTCTTTAAGAAAAGCGTTGATTTCGCCCGAAATGATCGCTTGTCATAAAACGGTGTTCCTTCCAATCACCCGCTCTCCGCGGTACCGAGCGTCTGCCAGAGGACTGGGATGAACAGTTTTAAATATTTTGTGCGCGGCGAGCTTACAAAGAGGTATTTCTTGTAAAACGACTCCGCGTGCCCTCCCCAAGCCGCCAGAGCGATCGGGTGCGAACTCTGGTCAATGACCTGTTGTAGCGCGATGGCGATCGCTAACTCCCACATGATGGGATATTTTCCGATCATCGTGTGCGAAGAAGCTTGGCCTTCCCGTACGGTCAGAGCCGTGTTGAGCAAAAGCACGCCCTGGTCGCACCAGCCTTCTAAGCAACCGCTCCGGGGGACGTGTTCCATATGTTATATTTAAACCAAACTCTTAAAAACCGTCTTCAAGGATGGAGTAATTTCTGGCGTCGACAAAGCAATCCCGGTTGCTTTGCCTTTCACGTAATAAGGATCCTGGGCGACGATGACTACTTTACTTGCTTCGGTTCGGGAGATCTTCGCGTGAAGGCGAAGACGAGTTCCTTGGGCGGAAGGATGGATCGCGTTTGGTATTCATAGTGCAGGGCTATGAGAGGGTATCCCGCGGGAACTATGTTATTGTACGCCAGTTTACTGTTGATGCGAGGCGGCTCTAGGTAGAGGAAGGATCGAAAGACTTTTCTCCACAACGCGCCCCTGATATTATACCGCTCAAATTCTTTTTTCAAATCCTCCCGAGTCCACTTCGAAAGGTTCTCGCGCATTTCCTCGATTCTGGACATTAGATTTGGAGTGAGCGAAATAGCAACGTGTTTCCAACTCTCGGTCGTGCCTTCATAGCGGTCCATTGCTTTTTTTTTTAGTAAAGGGCGCGTACACGCTATTTAACCTCAATTTTTCCTTCCTGAATTATCTTTTTCCCTTCCTTCCGTTCATTCAAAGCCACAAACAAGCGCTAAATTTCTTTTTACTTTAATTAATCTTAAATGTAATAATAAAGCTATAATGTAATATAAAGTTTAAAAAAAAGAGAGAGAAGTTGTCCACAAATCAGTTTATTTACAAAGTTCCTGGCTCATTTATTCAGTAAATTCGTAAATTTCCTTAGAAAAATAGAGATTTTGCAAAAACCCCGAGTGAAACGGTAAGATTACGTTGAATGTTATCTTACTAGGGACTTCACATTTTCACTACGCTTTGTAAATTCACTGTAACATATATATATATATATCAAAACAATCTATGACACAGATAAGTTAAGCTGATGTAGCTCTATTAATGTTTAAACTTTTTATGGTGTAGAATAATGGAACGCTTAGGCCGTGTGAAAAGAGATCTGTGGTATGACCAATATGAACCATTTCAAAATATCTCAGACACGATCTGGGCAATAGGTCAACCTGTTGTATGTATCTTTGGAATATTTGGAAATGTCATGATCATTCTAATCATGCTTCGCCTTCCGCCATCTTTCTTCGAAGTTCTGGCCTGCTCGGATCTGTTGGTGTTGATTGTAGGTCCCCTGCTTAACTTACTCAGAGAAGAATTTAATTTGACCCCCTTTCAGCATCTCGGTTCATTGCAGTGTAAAATGTACTATATGATGTTCTACACGACTAAGGCTTTATCTCCATGGATGCTGGTGGCACTGACCATGCTGAGAGCAGCTTCTGTGGTATGGCCACTTCGTGTCAATGCTGTGTGGACGAAGGGAATGTCCAGAACTACCGCTGGTATAATCACCGTTTCTATCACTTTGATTAATGGCCACTTTCTCTATGGATTTGATATAGGATCTTGTTCGTGGGTGTGCTGCCCCAATGCTGTATCCAGAACCTATGACTATTTTTATGTTATAATTTGGCCTTGGATAGACTTGCTTCAAAACTGTTTTATACCTTTTGTGCTGTTGGGGGTCGGCAACAGCGTTCTCCTCTGCACAGTAGTCAGATCTGTCAGAACAGGCACCCCTCTTCCTGTGCAACACGTCACGCAGGAATCCAGACGTCAGAAACAGGCTTCATTGACTGTCACCTTGATTGCTACAAATTCGTGTTTTGTCCTCTTAACAACGCCAACACAAATATATATGATTGGTTATGGATATGTTGACTTTAATGACCCGATTGTGAACGGACTTTATACGGTATTCTATGCAGCCACTGAGATACTGTTGTACTCCAACAGCGCCGTTAACTTTTACCTGTATTGTTTGACTGGTAGCAAGCTCAGAGCAGTTTTCGCACATAGCATGTTTGATTTCCGAGCTATTCTTTACAATAAATGTCGTTTTTCTCAGTACAGAGCCGCCTCATCAACGGCAATGATGACATCTAGTGTTGATGCTGCAGTGGAAGCAGTGAAACATAGGGCGACAGCTAACACCTACAGTGATCTTCAACATGGCCACGTGCGTGCGTGCGCGCACATATGTCTGTCTGTCTGTCTGTATGTATGTAATGTATGTATGTATGTATGTATGATATGTGTGTATATATATGTATGCATGTATGTAGATAGATATGCATTATGTATGCATGGATGTACGTATGTATGTTTGCATGTGTATGTATGTATGCACATATGCATGTACGTATGCACAAACTGCCGAAACTGCACAGGACATATTCGAGCAGATGACTGACTCGACAGGCAAAAAAAATGAATGATTGAAAGAATGTATCAGTCAACAGAACCAGCAAACAATAAACAATTTGTTAAATAATCATATAAATGAATAGATAGCTAAGTAAATAGAAAAAACGAGTAAAACAAACAAGCAAATAAAAAGTGATTACATTAATAAATAAATGAATACATGAATATATCAATAAAAAATTAAGTGTTCGTGCTCACTCATACGTGCTTGTCGGGAGGGGGGGGGGGGGGGTGCGTGCGTGGTGCGTGCGTAATTGAGTGCGTGCGTGCGAGCGTGTGTGTGTGTGTGTGTGTGTGTGTGTGTGTGTGTGTGTGTGTGTGTGTGTGTGTGTGTGTGTGTGTGTGTTCATCTTTATAAGGAAACGTTCTTATTGTAATTGCTACTCCTCCCCTAAGTCTCTATCATCAACATCAACATCTCTATCATCACAATTCTCATACATCTCTAATATATTTCTTTTTACTGGCAACATTATTAAAATGATAATGATGATGATAATGAATACTTATATAGCGCCTATTCTGGCTAGACGCCAAGCTCTAAGCGCTTTACAATCAACACTCGTTTACACAAACGGGCTGCCTACCTGGGTAGTGCCGACTGAAGAGCTGCCAGCTGGCGCTTCATTCAGTCGTTTCCCGTGTCATCCAGTCAGTATCGTTCAATATCGATCACACATTTTCCTTACTTCCTTCAATCTTTCCATTTCTCACTCAGAGTGCATGCTATGTGTAACGTGTCATCCCATACCAACGGCCAAACTGGCCTACTCTTCCGAATGTTGGTGATGGGATTTTACGTGTGTCCAAGATGTAATGCGTGCGTTCACACACGGAACCTCGGTTTATAGTCTCATTCGAAGGACTGTATGGGAAATGGAGTCAGAACCAATGTTAACTCCGAGGGAAAAATCCCCCTGTGTCAGAACCAATGTTAACTCCGAGGGAAAAATCCCCCTGTACCGAAACGCCCCGGCGGAGGTTCGAACCCGCAACCCCAGGATCACCAAGATTGCGAGTCAGGCGCTCTACCAACTGAGCTATTACGGCTCCCAAATAATCATAGTCCTTTGTTGCATTTTTACCCACTGCCAAGTTTGTTTATCAACGGCATCCATACCTCGATAATCACAATTTTTACTGGTTCCTCTTTTTTTTTCACCATACTGGCACCATCATTGAATAAAAAGAACACAGTTATTATTGACATTGTTATTCTTAATTCAGGTTGTCTATCATCAACGTCAACTCGACCATCGCAATCTGAACACACATTTCTAATATGTTGAGGGGGTTCTGTATGTTGGTCGGTCGGTCGGTTTGTTTGGCTGATCGTTGTTTTTGTCTCGTCGTCGTCGTCGTTGTCGTCGTCGACGTCGTCGTCGATGTCGTTCTTGTTATTGTTGTTGTTTCAATATGAATATGGGCACCATCATTTAGATAATAATCCAGTTCTTATGGATATCGGTTTATTCCTTCGGAATCTTTTGTGATCAACATCAACATCTCCCCCATCGCAATCATCACATTTTTTTTTTTTGCTATCAGCATAATCATCTAGTTAGTTACACACTTTTATTTATTTTTTCATGTTCCTTCCAAATTTGTTTGATCATCAACATCGGTATCACCCCATCACATTGTACACACTTTTCCATTTTTTGTTTAATCACACCATTATCAAAATGATATAAACTCTTACATTACGCCTCTTTCAATCTCTTTATTATCAACATCAGCATCCCCCCCCCATTGCGATCTTCACACTATATAATGTGTGCGTGTGTGCGTGCGTGCGTGTGTGCGGCCTGCGTGTGTGCATATAAGAGGACTGGTCGTTTCAGGATAAAAAAAAAAGGCACAGATAAGAAGAGAAGTGAAATCCCATTTTTCAAATCAACGTGATAAATTCTTTGGTGGTGAGTGGTAAAACGTTTGTCTGGAAAAACGATCGTCAGAATCATGAGAGATCTCGGTTCCCAACGCTAAATCTGGCATCGGACAGATGTCTCCTGCTTGCTAAAACTTTGGACACTTGGGATACGAAATGGGACCCGAAAAGCATCCCCCTCCCCCCCGCTCCCCGCCCCCCTCCACCTTCCTCCTCCTGGGTGCACTCTGAAAATGGGAAGACGAATCTCTATGGGCAGCACAAAGAACTGAAATAGCTAGGTTGACAATGGTGACTGGGACATCTCGTCGCAGATTCCACTGCATGAGGAAAAAGAATCTGAATATACAGCTAGTTCTGTTGAGAGAGGATAAAAACACGGACTGCATTCAACAAGAAAATATGTCTGTTTTGAGCACACAACCCCTTAAAAGCATAACGTAACTTCAAAGCAAGGTGGGCGAATGCGAAAATTGATGCAAATTTTAAAAAGAAATGATATCATTTCCGCAAGAAAAGACAAACAGGTTGCAGGACAAAACACAAAGCATTTCGACCTCTTGGTTCTTCTTCAGGCAAAAAAAACAAACATTTAGGACTATGAAAACGAAGAACGTGCAACCACTTACCTTCTCATATGGGGCGCAAAACGGTCGTTGAATGAAAACGAGGCCGTTGGAAAGGGGACATTGGGAGTTAAAATAATAATGATAGATAACAATAATGATAATAATGGTAACAGCAGCAATAACAATGATGATAGTAGTAATGATGAAAATGTGTATATAATAAGAGGAGGAATAATGTTATATTCTATGATAATATAACGATAACAGTTGTAGTATTAGTGGCTAAACACGGGAAAGGGAGAAAAGAGGGGGACTGGACAGTAGTAGAACAGCAGGGTTGTTTGTTTGTTTGTTTTTCAAATATTGTTTAACGGTATCATATAATAGTGATAACCATTCTCTGTCGCAAAGGAATAGAAATGATCGATGAATGAAAAGCAAACCAAACTAATGGGTGGTGATAACATGATAGTAGTTTGTTGATAGGTAGATATGGAGCGATGTTGGTACTGGCACTACTGGTTGGGCAGAAATGGAACTGATCAATGAGTAAAGGGTTTTCACTGCTACTGGGACAAAAAAGGAGAAAGGGATCAGATGTGTGTGTGTGTGTGCGTGCGTGCGTGCGTGCGTGCGTGCGTGCGTGCGTGTGTGCGTGCGTGTGTGTGTGTGTGTATGTGTGTGTGTGTGTGTGTGTGTGTGTGTGTGTGTGTGTGTGTGTGTGTTTTTTCGTTTTTTTTTTAATGGATATATTAGTCTTTTTTCAATGATCGGGTCCATTTTTTCCCCAACCAGTATTATGATATTAACACAAACGTCATTTCACTTATGACAATGACAGCATGCAACAGTACTATTTACTTTTCCAACAATACTGTTTGCAGGAGTTTACCTTCCCTCTTCCCTGTGCATATGTATATGTGGGTGTAGGTATATGAGCCCCCTCCCTCTCCCCACCCCCTCTCGCCCATTTCTGCGTTTGTTTGTTTGTTTGTTTTGTTTTCCAGTGGCAATGATTGCCCTTTCTGAGAGGTTTGTTTGGGGGCGGGGTGAATATCTGTGGCAAAACAGCTATTCCACTCAGATTAAATATAATAATAATAATAATAAACGCAGTTACGTCACAATATGGTGTTTGATTTTTACAATAAAGTTTCAAAATGAGTGACAGAGGGCGGATAATGAAGCAATACATATATATATATATATATATATATATATATATATATATATATATATATATATATATATATATATATATATACAGAGAGAGAGAGAGAGAGAGAGAGAGAGAGAGAGAGAGAGAGAGAGAAGGTTAGTTTCTGCCAAGGACACAGACAAACAAAGTACAGGATTTTTGCGCCATATATAAGAAAAATAAGTGGTTTTTTCATTCTCTGTTTTCACTGTCCTATTTTTGTTTTGCCCAAAGAAGACCTAAGAGGTCGAAATGCATTGTGTTTTTGTCCTGTACTTTGTTTGTCTGTGTCCATGGTGGTAACTAACCCCCTCACTTCCTATTTTTTTTTTTTACAATAAAGTCAGTGAAGGCATACCAATGAGTCCAGAATCTGTCCTTAATCATCTCTCAAAATAGAACGAACAGATTTTCCAGTAAGGTTGTCAACCCGAATTCCAGTTTTATGATTAAATGTACTTATTACTATTTTTAAGATTTGACGATGAGGCGCAATTTAAGGAGAGAAGGACAGTGGGTCCAGCTGATCAATGTATCTTAGAATAATTATGGATTAAGAAGAGTCCAAACACCATGGAGAAGTATCCAAATACCTCTTTCAAATGGAGGAAGTGTTATGAAGGGGATGATGTCTGGTTGTGAAACAAAACAGAACTGTACAATATTCCACATTCACTTCAGTAGTGTTACCAGATTCTTTGGGCAAAGACTGGAATCTTTCATTTTTTTTTAAAGATGCAATGATGACAAATAGGTGGTAAAATGAAACAAAACAAACACATCACCGGTGCTAGTGTGGTATCCCTTAAACAAAGATTCCCCCTTGTCATCACGTTGTGTGGCGATACTTCTACGTTCTTATTGCTCGCCAAGTATCCGACCCTTCTCTTGTCACTGGACTAATCCAGCGTAGTCACTCTTACCACCCTACTCCATCCAGCGGGTTGACTGGGTAAAACTCCCGCCTTTGCCCCAAGCGTCTTTGATTACCACGCCAGAGGCGATGTGATTGACCACCCAAGCTGGTCACTATTGACAATCCAATACTCTCTGTCCAGCAGCCGGCTTAGTGTCCATTGGAGACCGGTGGCCCACTAATTAGGGAAGAGAGGATGTCGATTCAGCAGGCTTGTGGAGGAGAGAGGTCTCAACGTCTGTGTTGAAGAGCCAGCTGAAGCAGGCAGTAGCAAAAACTGTTGGTAGAATTTTGGATATTCGTTACTGTTTGCTGTGCTTGATTTTTGGGAAGAGAGAGAGAGAGAGAGAGAGAGAGAGAGAGAGAGAGAGAGAGAGAGAGAGAGAGAGAGAGAGAGAGGCACTCTCAGAAATAGTTTAGCACACATTGGTCTTAGAGCACAATAGAGAGGTGGAATGGGGGATAGGATGACAGGAGGATGTAAAGCCAATTGATATACAATAGCCTCACTTTAGAAGTCAAAGAAGAGAGAGAGAGAGAGAGAGAGAGAGAGAGAGAGAGAGAGAGAGAGAGAGAGGTCAAGTCTTCATATCTCTATACCTAAGTATTCCAATGACTCCATGTCTCTATGGTAACGAAGTCCAAAAGAACAATGACAATGTTCAAGAGCATGATGTTCTTGTGTTCCAGTTTTCCTATAACTCTGGGTCCACATTTGATGTGTTTTCGGTACGCTGGTCCCAATGTTCTGGTGTTCCTGTGTCAAGGCTGTAGCTCCTCGTGTTCATGTCTCCCTGTGTGTATGAGGTCTCTTCTATGTCTATGGGTCTCCCACGTTTATGTGTCCCAAGCCCATGACTACCATTTTGCATATGTGTATAAGTGTGTGTAAGATGTACCAGTCTCCTTATTCATGTCTCATACGTACATTGGTCTCCTTTTTGACATTTCCTCAGTATGTGGGTTCTAATCTCCTGGTGTCCCCATGGTTCATGGATCCCCTATTCATGTGAGGGACCATATAAAGAATATGACAGTCAGTAGTGGGATGGTTAAAAAACGTTAGTTACGTACACATTTCAGATGTAATTAATAGCAAACCGCCAAAAAAATGCAGACAAAGGAACCACAAGACAAGACACGACGCGTTTCGACCTCTTAGGTCTTCTTTAGGCAAG
>JADBJO010024018.1:17500-25721 GCA_016801955.1 Conus betulinus | reverse complement strand
TTGTTAGATTCCATTCTTCCACAATTTATCCCTTCCATCTCCTCCTTGTTCTTCCTGTCCTCCCCTCCCCTCCTCCCCTTGTTTTTTGGGGGTTTTTTTTTCTTGTTGTTTTTCCCCTTAGTATTAGTTTCAGTATCATTATTATCATTACTGTTATTAATATTGTTATTTTCATTTTATTCATTTGTTCTATTATCAGTATTATTTTTTTATTATTAGTATTATATATGTAGACAGCATGACAGAGGGCTGGTCTACACAAGCACAGTTCAAGGGAAGTAACTACAATTTTAGTCTCTGGTTAAGAAGTTGTTTCCTTTGGAGAGTTGTCCCCTTGAGTGGTAAAACGAAGGTTGGAATTGAAGATAATGTATTTTGATTTCGTTCTAGTTTAATATTTCTATTCTTTGTATACAAAAAATCTTGTTGGGAAAGTTACTGCAGGTAATTATTTTGGGGGGTTGAAATTAATTAATTTAAGGGAAATGATAATCAAGTTCCCCAACCTACTTCCTGTTTCCTGACAAGTTCCACATCCTATTTCCTGTTCCTTGACATAGCAAGTTCCTGCACATTTTGACTGGCTGGAGAGAGAGGGAGACACTTTGTCTCTCTAGAGGGAAAAACAAAGAGAGAAAAACAAAGTTGGCAGAGTGGTCTTTTTAATTCAAGGGGCCATCCACTTTGTCTCTCTAGAGGGAAAAACAAAGAGAGAAAAACAAAGTTGGCAGAGTGGTCTTTTTAATTCAACAGGCCGTCCTTTTCTTCTTCGACTTCGTCGTTTTCCAGCCACAATTTTATTTCTGCCTTACCCTTGCCTCCCTCCAATCTTGCCCAATTTACCTCATTTACCCTGCACCCAAAGTTGTCCCTGGTCTAGTCTGCAACTATCAATACTCTGCTACCCGTTTCAATATACCTGCGGAACCTCAGGGATGGGATGATGCTTATGTTGGGCTGGACTCCTTTTGATGATTTATTTAGTGTTTGATGTTAACGTTAATTTTGGTTTTGAAAATCTTTTGACTCAAAATTCATTGTTGTGTTCTGGTTAAATAAACCAGTGGTTGATTGTTGAACTGAAAATTTTAGTGAGACAAAATTAAAATAGTGAGACAAACTGTAAGCCACTTGTTTTGTCTGCGTAAGCAAGAGCCTTCCTCGGCCCCTCCCTAGACAGAGTCAGCGTGACTTCCCCTGTTCTATATCTTTTGTTCTCTCTCTCTCTCTCTCTCTCTCTCTCTCTCTCTCTCTCTCTCATCTTGCTCCTGCTCTCTAAGTTGGGGATTACTGTGTGTCTGTCTTCATATACATATTTCTTTAAATATGTTTCTGTATCATGCTTTTATTATCAATAGCACTATTACCATTACCTTCACTATAAGTTAGCATTATCATCATTAATACGATTGTTAGTATTGATATTACTATCACTACCATTAACATTACCATCTCCATAGCCACTAAGGCTGTTGCCACAGCAACCATACTGTTTAAGAATCTTCTAACCCACTTTCCTTTCTCCCATACTACAACTGCTATTGCCATATCATCACCAAAACTGGTAGTAATCCTGTCTTTATTTATTTTTTTTCAAATGTTCTGACCATCATCATTACCATCATTAGTATTCCTATCAGTAACATAATTATCATTATTACTATCATCACTGACACATTATCTCCTTTCTGAGAGCCTTGTTTTCATTCAACGCCTATCTTGCACTAAAGTGATTGAAGATAAGTGATTGCTCATTCATTTTCATTGTGCTAATTTTTTTTTTGTATCTTGCCTGAAGAAGACCTAAGAGGTCAAAACGCGTCATGTTTTGTCTTGTGATTCGTTTGTCCACGGTTTTTAGATTTTTCCCCCCCCCCCCCTTTTTTTTTTTGTGGTTTGCTAACATTTATTTAAGATTTCCTTCAAAAAATTTTCAGGTGTGCTTTTACCATGTTCTGTTGGGTTTTTTTTCAGTTTATTTCACTTATACCTATCTTATATGTCAAAATTATGCATTGTAACAGTCTCCATCTCTGAGCAGACGATCTTCTAATAACAGACGTTTTAGAGTGACTTCCCTTGGAGTAAATTCGTTCACCAAGAAAATATCATTTTAAAATATAAAAGCACATATTATATTTGCAAAACTTAAAAACTATAAGTTTTGTTCCATTACGAAATCATGCAAAATCAATCTATGTGTCAATTTTGGGGTAACAAAACTAGATTTTGTTAAATAGAACATCTCAAGAGACCTCCCCAGCATTGAGTCAGTCATGGCCGAAACTGCCGACTGGGAATCGTTTGATATGATTGGCGACGAAATTAAACACTTATACTGATTAGAACTACTATTTTTTGTTTCTTATATGAAGAATTGGTACTCAACATGCATAATTATAGGTTCTATGGAATTACTCGCCTAGAAAAAAAAGCGGATATTCTGTCAATATTGAGTGTCCTCTTGTCAGCCTCAGCGACAGGCATTGTGCGAGATTGACTCTCTGAAGTGACCAATGAACGTCTCGCTTTTCAGTGTGAAAACAAATTCCCTCAGTTTTGCACAAGCCTCATTTGCATACCATTGGAAAAAAAAAACATTTGAGCTTTCAAGCGAGTGCAATGTATGCTGGTGTTTTAGAAACGAAAGTCAGTGTAAATCAAGTTTAAAATTTTCAACTTGAAAAAAACATCAAACGATTGATATAAATATTCGCGCCTTGCAGCATATCATTGTAAGGAGCACTATCTTAGCTTTACAATGATACTATTTTTTTAACATGCAGGTTGCATAGGAAAACTGCCTGACACAATTGAGCTGACCAACTGTTTTTGGACTTCGGCACGGATCGTATGCCAGGGTGCAAGGAACACAAAACTTTCTTCTTTTTGTACCAGCGTTTTCTTAATTCACTCCTCACAAGCAATAACACAAATATAATGGATTTAATGTGTAAACCTTCCTCTTTATTTTGCATTAAATTTTGTGTCTGTAGGTGCATGCTTTGTTGAATGAGACACTTGAGAACATGAGTAGAATTTTCACTTTCTGCTGGGTGTGTGATCAGATCGCTGACATCTGCCACTACCCACACGAATGCACTCACACACACACACACACACACACACACACACACACACATCACACAGAGAGAGAGAGAGAGAGAGAGAGAGAGAGAGAGAGAGAGAGAGAGAGAGAGAGAATGATGTTGCTTTGTCAAGGACCTCATGTTTGACTCTATAAACTCTGATCTTTCACCAGAGGTGGTCGTTTCATGTCTTCATATCCGACTACTACAACGTGCCTCCTTGTATTATGGAAAGCCAGGTCAAATAGTAATACCAGGGCAACTTTAAGTGGCCAGTGTGGAAGACTGAAACAAGGATGGTTGTGCACAGCACAGTGGCACTAAATCTGTGTTGGTTGAATCTGTCACATCAGTGATCGTATGTGTGTGTGTGTGATGGAGTCACAAAGGAGAATAATCACACTCCTAAGTCACCATCTGGTCAGCATTTTCACAACGGATGGAGTGAACCACAGCCTATAAGCACCATATGGAGTTTCACTAAGTAGTACTACAAACCACAGAAGAAAAGGCTCTCTCAAGCAAATGCATTTAAAACACATTAAGCAGAAGTATCATAAAAATGGTGAAGAATACAAAATGTGATAGGAGAGTGGAACCAAAACAAAGACAAATCAGATAAATACCTGTCCACACACTGAAAACTGCAACTGCCACGTAGTGAGTTGAAAGGTCTGGGTTGGTGACACAGCTGTTGGTTAACACTGAACAGACTTGTACTTCACCAGACAAAGCAAGGGGTGCAGACTGCGTCAGCTCAGACGGATGTTGCAGAGTGAAGAGGCCCACCACGCCTGTGATTATATTCTGAGCTGAGGGTAGGAGTGAGAAGAAGTAAGAGGGGAAGGGGGGATATGGAGGGTGGTAGTGCGTTGAACTGCATGGTCTCTTTGATTGACAGGGGGTGTGGTTTAACGTGTCGTGTGATGTCCACATGGAAAGAACGGACGGGAGAGGAGGGACAAGAGGGGGAAAGAGGCCCAGCACACCTGTGATTATAGTCTTAGCTGAGAGTAGGGGTGAGAGGGAGTAAGAGGGGAGGGGGGGGACATGGAGGGTGGTAGTGCGTTGAACTGCGTGGTCTCTTTGATTGACAGGGGTGTGGTGGTTAAACCTGTCGTGTGATGTCCAATGTGGAGAACGGAGGGGAGAGGAGGGACTAGAGAGAGCAAGAGGTGATGGGATAGTGAATTGCTGGCTACCTTTGATGGACAGGGGACGTGCGTGTGTCAGGGCAGAGACACAGTGGAAAGAGGGGAGAGGAGAGAAGTAAAGGGAAGGGAGGGAGGGGATGAAAGGGGGAGGGGGCAGCGGATCTTGTTTTCGTTTGTCTTCAAGCAACATATGCGATGTTACAGTGAGTGGCTGTGACTAACATTTGTGTGTGCGTGCATGCACACGTGCGCGTGCGCGTGCGTGTGTGTGTGTGAGTGTTTTAAGCTTATGATGATAATTCCAAGTGTAACAGCCGCCTGGAGACGTGGTTTGCATCATGGATTTCTTGCATGAAGATCATAGGTTTGAATCCCATGAGAGCCATCTGTTTATGGTATTTCTATGTCTTGACCAGCTCTTACCAGACTTAAGTTTCCTTGGTTAACTGGGAATGCTAGGATCACTATTTAGAGTTCTCTTTCTGTAATGAATGCATATCTCAGCGTGTTACTAATTGTTTCTTACCAATGCCACAGGTGTCTGTCTCTTAGGCCTGGTTGATGTAGGATACATTATGAAAGTAAGTGTACATTCCTGTCATGCAGCCTCAGGCCTGATTTGAAATGTGAAGCATGATCTTCATCATCCATCATTCTCCTTGATCAGAATGAAAGAAAAGAAGTCTCAAATTCTGTGGGCATTCACTCCTTGCATTCACTCCCACTTTTGCTGCTTTTGACCTGATCTCTGTGGCTCACCCCCTATTTTTCACACACTGTCTTGTTTGTGACAAATGCAAGCAGGGATTTATTGTATTGTGCAGTTA
Organism: Conus betulinus; assembly: GCA_016801955.1. NCBI lineage: Eukaryota > Metazoa > Mollusca > Gastropoda > Neogastropoda > Conidae > Conus > Conus betulinus. Next base: position 20,651 of record JADBJO010024018.1, on the reverse strand, counting down.
TGAAGTCCATTCATTGAAATGCCTGAACAGGATGTCTGTTAAAAATGTACTTGTCTATATTGTATTAAGTATTCTATTAGCAACAGTTTAGACATTGTTTCCTGTGTTTTCAGGATTTCACCTCACCTCAGGCCCATAACTACAGAAGTAGTCGTTGGGGAAATCTGAGGACCGCAGACGCAACCTCCCCTCTCCAACTGTCTCTGTCAGCAGCCACTGGCAGCAGCTCACGTGTATGGAGTCCAGTCCATTCTTTGATGTTCTCATGCCAGTTCATCCGCTGTCTTCCTCTTCTTCTCCTGCCCTCGATGGTGCCTTGCATGATTGTTTTGGACAGACTGGTGTGTTGAGTGTTGTGCCCAAACCATATCAGCTTGCGTCTCTTCACAGTTGAAAGGAGAGGTTCCTGAGGTCCAGCAAGGTTCTCAATTCTGCTCCGTACATATTTATTGGTCCTGTGCTCTATCCAGAAGATCTAAGGGAGCTTCCTCAGGCATTTGCTCTCCAAAGCCTGGATCTTCCTTTCAGTTTCAGCCATCAGTGTCCATGCCTCGCAACCATACAGTACAATGGAGACCACCAGGCCTTTGTAGAGTTTGAATTTTATGGAGAATCAGATATTACTTTTCCACACTCTGTTCAGTTTGGTCATGGCTGCAGTGGCTGTGCAATACAAATTCTTATTTCTACTTTGCAGCTTTCATCCTTTATCGGGGTTGCTCCTAGATATTTGAAGTTTCCGACATCTTCCACTTGTTCCGTTTCATGAAAATAGTGGCATTATCCATGTTCTCACTGTTTACCATGGTTTTGGATTTCTTGACGCTGACCTTCATTCTGTAAGCACCTGCTCTATCAACAAGTCTGTTGGTAAGTTTCTGCAGTTCTTCACTCGTTCCCCCTATCAAATCTATAACATTAGCAAACCGGAGGTTGCATATTCATCTGCCACTAATGGAGATAGAAATCTCATGGTTTTCCAATGCCTCCTGCATTATCCTTTCCAAGAATAAATTGAACAACACAGAGAGAGCATACAGCCTTGTCTGACACCGACAGTTGTTCTGAAAAACTGCCCTAGCTGATTGTTGAGGAGCACTGCACTGTTGGAGTTTTTGTATAGGGCCTCTATCACGCTCACGATGCCTTCGTCGATTCCATATCATCTCAGCACATGCCATAGTTCCTCATGCCAAACCCTGTCAAATGCTTTCTTGAAGTCAATAAAACTGTGGAACAAGTCGCGTTAGTGTTGAAGGTGCTTCTCAATGAGTATTCTGCAATTGAATGTTTGCCCAATGGTGTTTTTCGCCTTTCTGAAACCAGCTTGTTCTTCAGCGAGTGCTTCTTCGGCCCTTGACTTCAGTCTGTTGAGGAGAATTCGCAGCATGATCTTGCTTGGGTGACTAATAAGACTAATGGTCCTAAAGTTCTGGCATTGTCTCAGGTTGCCTTCTTTGGCAGAGGAATCACCGGTGATTGCATCCACTGTTCTGGCCATCTCTTCTCATCAAGTATTTTCTGGCATGCTGCTTGAAGGACTGTGGTATATGCCTCACCACCTTGCCACAACAATTCTGCTGGGATATTGTCCACACCCGGTGATTTCCCTTCTTTCAAGCTTCGTATTGCGTTTCTGACCTCCTCTTTCAGTATGGGTGGGCAATGGTTGTCACGTTCAGCTGACAGCGTTATTTTCCAATATGGAGCTGTCTGGGTGGAGCTGGTAGTTGTACAGGCCAGTGCAATATTCTGTCCACCTTTCCAGGACGTCTTCACCATCTGAAAAGAGTTTACCACGTCTCATGTTACACAGATCGAGGATTTCGTCTGTGATCTATGGTTTCTTTTTCTTCCTTTCTCTGCCAAGGAGCTCTTCGACGGCATTCATGTACACTTCGTTGGCGTTGTTGATAAGTGTATCCATGTCTTCTAGAAGGTTCAGTGCAGCAAACTTTCCATCTACCTGGGCTTTAAATACCTTGGCTATCTCTGGGTCTTTCAGTTTCTCCAGGTTAAAGCGGATGCGAGGGCTCTTTGATATTTGCTTCGCTTTGAGTTTGAGCTTAAAGATTGCCAGAACAAGGTCATGGTCACTTCCAATGTCAGCACCTGGGAAGATTCTTGTCTGTGCCTTGTTAATGCTCGACTTGAAGCGTTGTGGTGCCAGAATGAAATCGATCTGGTTATGCACTTGCCCATTGGGTGCCATGAGAGTTTGTGTGGGTGAAGGGTGTTGGCTACAGTGAGGCGATGGCTTTTAGCAAACTCTAGCAGTCGGATGCCTCGTTCGTTTGTTTCTCCCAAGCCAAATTTTTCTACTGTTGCAGTCGTTGTAAGTGTCAGGCCAAATTTTGGCATTCCAATCACCCTGTACTATGAGGATGTCTTTCTTTCAGTATTCAGTGTTCATCGACAACAATCATGGACTCAGCCCATAAGATAAAGGTCACTGTATCATTTTTCAAGCTTGGATTTTGGGGGAAGGATCTTTTTGTTGGTGCTTTTCACACAGCATCCAGCAGTCTCACTGTAAAGTACGCACAGGTTAATGAAGGTTATAGATAGATTTGTGTCCTCCTGACTCACTTTAAAGTATGCACAGGTTAATGAAGGTTATAGATATATTAGTGTCCCGACTCACTGTAAAGTATGCACAGGTTAATGAAGGTTTATAGACATATTCGTGTCCTGACTCACTGTAAAGTATACACAGGTTAATGAAGGTTACAGATATATTTGTGTCCTGAATTTCTTGTCCTGTCTCCTTGTTTGTTCAGTGTGTATAGTGTGTTGTCATTTCTGCTATGCGATTTGGTGTTGAAAGCAGGTTTTGTTTGGAATTAAGGGCGTATATTTATTTCATGATGGGAGCAAGAGTTATCCTTTTTGTTCATTACTTACTGTTTACTGGTCCCTGTTAGTGCACTCATATCGCTGGGCGAATAGGTCAGCTTTTACGAATCTCATCCTTGTCATATACTTTTTCAAATATCTGTCAATATGAAGCATAATGTATGCTACACAATTACTAAATGATTTAAATTTTCTATTTAAAAAGTGTATCTGTCACTGCTTTGAACATGTCCCTCCCATCTGTGCCATCTGTTGTTCATCAGCCTTTGACGCATTTCGTTTATGATGATGTTGA
>JADBJO010024018.1:5000-12500 GCA_016801955.1 Conus betulinus | reverse complement strand
ACAATGATGATGATGATGATAAAATAATAATAATAATAATAATAATAATAATGATAATGATAATGATAATAATAATAATTTAATACTAATGATAATAATAATACAGCCGCCATGGCGAAGTGGTTAGCGTCGCGGACTCTGGCTGGGAGGTCGTGGGTTCGAATCCCATCAGAGTCATGTGGGTTTTTCTGCCCCGACCGGCTCCTATCCAGAGTTGAGTTTGCTGCAGACTCAGATGGGAAAGACTGGGACACACAGTCGAGTTTCATCCACTTAATGGATGCGTTTCTGAGAGTGTTGTTCAAATTTCTTGACCAACACTGCAGGTGCCTGTATCTCTCGGGCCTGGTTGACGCCAGGATATATTATGAAAGGAAGTGTAGAGTACAGCCCTGTCTTGTAGTCTCAGACCGAAATGGAAATCCGTAGCATCATCTTAATCATCCTCATTCTCACTGATCAGCATAAAAAAATGTCTAAAAAATCTGTTGCCCTTCATGCCCTGCTCTCATGGTGACCTCAGTTTCGATATCCTCTCCACGTCTGTGGCCTTGGTTTGGTTCCGTCGGGGTCACCGGTATCGGCGAGTCCATGGGGGCTGTCGTTGGACGGACGTGGAGGCGCCCCTCCAGAGGGAGAGCTCACTCACGCCGCCTCCGCGGCTAAGCAATTTATTGTCGTCAGTCAGTAGGGGGTTAGTAGGTGGGTGTCCTGCGTATGTTAGATCAGAACAGGCGCCACTGAACACCACCGAAGTGACTCGGCGGCAGTGCAGTGTCTCCTCCGAAGTGACTCGGTGGGTTGCCTCTTGACGACTTGACACTGACTGCTCCCTACGGATTGCTGGTGCCGGGGCTTCGGCGGGGTCGCCCGCCTGTGGCTGTGGACGGGGTGTTGGAATGAGCAGCGTGGGTGCACTGCCTCTGAGGTGGCACAGAGGTTGGGACACAAAAAAAAAAAAAGAAAAAAAAGAAAAAAAATGATGATAATAATAATAATAATAATAATAATGATGATGATGATGATGATGATGATAACATGAGCACATGTGTGTGTGTGTGTGTGTGTGTGTGTGTGTGTGTGTGTGTGTGTGTGTGTGAGTACCTGCGCGCGTGCGCACACACGTGTGTGCAGGTGCAGGTGCAAGTGGAACGCGCGCGTGCGTGCGTGCGCGCTTGTGTATTCACGTGCAGGTGTGTCCCTTTGACCATCTGTGGAAAAACCAACACTCAGAAGATGACACAGCTATCACTGATCTGTAATGATAACATTGCCAACAACAACAAGAACAATAACGATAACAGTGACGCTCACGACGAAATACCAACTGGTATTGGTGATAGCAATAATGTTCGTAATGATGATGATGATGATGATGATGATTAATGAAAGAGACGTAAATGACAAAGAAAAATAGAAGGTACTTACATATGAAGCACTAGTAAGACAATCAATGGACAGACATACCACACATTTTCCCTAACCACCAACCCAGCCCCAGCCCCAGTCCAACAGCTGGCGGAACACACATGACATGCGCTACCGTGCATACCATCGACCACGTCTGTTGCCCCCATCCCTCGCGAGCTTGTGCGCCCTCAGATTAATCACAAGTGTGTCACACACACACAGAGAAATGAAGTGGAGAGAGAGAGAGAGAGGGAGAGAGAGAGAGGAGAGAGAGAGGAGAGAGAGAGAGAGAGAGAGGTGGGGTGGTGGGGGAGAGGCAACAAGGAATGGAGGGGGGGATTAAGTGATCGTGAAATGGATGGTAGGAGATGTAAAGTCTCGTTTTGCCACTATCGTGAGAGTCGGTTTGCCGGCTGTTTTGGCGTTTACACAGCTTCAGCATTACGTAGTAAGATTTTGCTCCAACATTGTCAACATCGTCTCGTATCAAAACACGTTCCTATACTTCGTACTAGAGCCTTTCTGTTGGGGATCAAAATCGGTGTGGTCACCCGTACACGTCTGCCCTGCATCGGCACCCCAGGGTTCGCCTGTTCATGTCACATTGGCATCTGCACCTTCTCCCCAGTTCACTGACCCACGTCACGGCCCTTGCCCGCGCCCCTCCACCTCCATCCCCTCCACTCACCCATCCATGTCACAGCCTGCGTCCGTTCACCCACTCACCACTCTCACCACTCACCTCCCTGTACACCAGCTAATGACACGCCCCGCACACGCACGCACACACACACACACACACACACACACACACACACACACACACACACACACATGAGCCCACCCATGAGCATCCATGCACCCCTCTTCCCTACCCCCATCCACTTTTCCATTACGCCTACCCACACGCATCAACACCCTCCCCCACCCCACCCCACCCCCCTCCATCCATACATTTTTCATGCTGCATGCGCCCCACCCCTACCCTCTCCACTTCATTTCGCCCACCCATGTCACGCCCTTCATCCCCTCACCCTTTGCCCCAATACGCTTACCATGAAACACTCTTCATCCACTCTGTTCTGCTCAATACACACCCACAATATCACGCATGTAGTCTGCGCCTCCTCTTCCTTCAAGACATCCACACACGTCATGCCCTTCATCTGCGTCCCCTCTGCCCCCAAGACACCCACCATATCACTCTTCATCCACTCCCGTTCTGCCCTAATACACCACCACGTCACGCCCTTCATCTGAACCATCTCTTCCCCAATACACCCACCATGTCACGCCCTTCATCTGAACCATCTCTTCCCCAATACACCCACCATGTCACGCCCTTCATCTGAACCATCTCTTCCCCAATACACCCACCACGTCACGCCCTTCATCGGAGCCACCTCTGCCCGCAATAAACCCACCATGTCACGCTCTTCATTGGAGCCACCTCTGCCCCCAATACACCCACCATGTCACGCTCCTCATCTGAGCCACCTCTGCCTCCAACACACCCACCATGTCACGCTCTTCATCTGAGCCACCTCTGCCTCCAATACACCCACCATGTCACGTCCTTCATCTGAGCCACCTCTGCCTCCAATACACCCACCATGTCACGTCCTTCATCTGAGCCCACCTCTGCCTCCAATACACCCACCATGTCACGTCCTTCATCTGAGCCACCTCTGCCTCCAATACACCCACCATGTCACGTCCTTCATCTGAGCCATCTCTGCCTCCAATACACCCACCATATCACGCCATTCATCTGAGCCACCCTCTGCCTCCAATACACCCACCATGTCACGCCATTCATCTGAGCCACCTCTGCCTCCAATACACCCACCATGTCACGCCCTTCATCTGAACCACTCTACAACCCCCCCCTGCCGCCCTAATATGCTCACCATGTGACGTCCTTCATCCGCCCCCTTTGCACTAATATGCCCACCACATCACGCCCTTCATCTGAACCCCCCCCCCCGCCGCCCTAATATGCCCACCATGTGACGTCCTTCATCCGCCCCCTTTGCACTAATATGCCCACCACAACACGCCCTTCATCTGAACCCCCCCCCCCCTCCGCCCTAATACGCTGACCCACGTCACGCCCACCACATGTGTCCCTTCTTCCCAAGTACGCCCACCCGTCTTACACCCTGCATCGTTGCCCCCCCCCCCCCCCCCCTCCCCCCCATACGCCCACAGGCCCTGAAATCTTTCACTGTTCCCCCATTCATGTCATACATTATACCCTCATCCATGTCACGCTCCGAAATTGATGCACCAAGTATCCTACACTTCATGGTGAAAGTAACATAGTGTCAGCCATGCATCGGGTGTTCCAACACTTACAGAGAGAAAGTAACAATGCCAGACGTGCATCGGGTATCCTGCACCTTACAGAGAAAGTAACAATGCCAGACGTGCATCGGGTATCCTGCACCTTACAGAGAAAGTAACAATGCCAGACGTGCATCGGGTATCCTGCACCTTACAGAGAAAGTAACAGTGCCAAGTGTGGACCGGGTATCCTACACCTTATGGCAAAAGTAACATGATGCGAAGTGTGCACGGGTGCCCTACACATCACCAATTCAATAACTTGTTGAAAGGAGTGCATGGATATCCTACGTCTTATAGCGAAAGTATCGTGGATGCCAGCTTACACACTATAGGAGATATCCTACACCGAAAATAACATGGTGCCAGATGCGAACGGATATCCTACACCGAAAATAACATGGTGCCAGATATGAACAGATATGAACAGATATCTACACCGAAAATAACAAGGTGTCAAATATGAATGGATATCCTACACTGAAAATAACATGGTGCCAGGTATGAACGGATATCCTACACTTTGATTTTCCTGCCTTTGGAGACAATAAGTCTGACAGAGGGGAAGGGGCGGAAATGTTGCCAAAAGGAACCTTGCAGTTTGCAAGTCTTTTTGTTCATTACAAGTGGCCGCTCATAAATGAAGTGGGAGCCAGAGTAGCTCAGTGGTAGAGCACCGGACTCGTAATCTAAGTGTTCCTGGGCTTGCGGTTTTGAATCTCCACCAGGCCGTTTCTGTACAGGGGGATTTTTTTCCCTCGGAGTGAACATTAGTTCTGACTCCATTTCCCATGCAGTCCTTCGAATGAGACTATAAACTGAGGTTCCGCGTGTGAACGCACGCATATCATCTTGCACACGCGTAAAATCCCATCACCAACTTTTCGGAAGAGAAGGCTAGTTTGGCCGTTGGTATGGATGACATGTTAAACATAACATGCACTTTCCCTGAAGCTGGTGTATGCCTCCCTTAATGGCGCGGGATAGAAAAAAAAAAACGGTATTACACACAAAACGCCACTCCCTTTGTTGGGTAGATGGGATTAATCCTTGCCTGTCTATACAGGGAGTGTCCGCAGGAGTATCAGCCTGCTTACACGGGAAAAAAAAATACAGGTGGCTGCTCATAAGTGAAGTGCCATCGTTTTTACTTTTTCGCCAATGAGGACAACATGAACTGTTTGCCAGAGCAACTACGGACAGACTTTATATTACATTAAGGGATGGATGAACGAGTATCCAAGTGACTGATTATTAAACTGCTTGACTGACTGACTGATCGATTAATTTTCTTTTACTTATCTATTTGTTATCTATAAATCTTCATTTCTTTATTTGATTAATGAATAGTGTTCCTTGATTTAACCAAGGACAAAATCGACTGTTAATCATGGACTGGAATCGGCAAAGTAAATTCTGAGGAATCGCCGTCCACACACGCACGCGCGCGCGCACTCACGCACGCACGCACGTATGCACGCACACGCACACACACACACACACACACACACACACACACACACACACACATACACCTCTTTCATATTACTAGTGTCGACAGCCGTTCAATTGAAAAAGAAACAACGACAATAACAACCTACACACACACACACACACACACACACACACACACACACACACAGAGTCACACACACTCACCTGCTCATTCACTCCCTGCAAGCATTTTAGATGTTTCTCTCTGATCCCACCCACCGTTCCCCCTCCACACTACACTATCCAACAGCTCCTTTCCTCTCCAGCCTAACCCCCACCCCCACCACACGCCACCCCCACCCCTCGTGTGTGTGTGTGTGTGTGTGTGTGTGTGTGTGTGTGTGTGTGTTGGGGGGTGAGAGTGCGAGGGGGGTGGGGCTATTTTTGGATTGAACACCATCCATTTGGTTTTTGAACTGGTTTCATTCTCTCTATATTGCACACTCACACTGACAAAAATGAACCGTTTTGAACAGAAACCAATGGGACAGTGGTGCTTGATCAATAGATAGCAACCATCCCCACGCCTTGTGTGTGTGTGTGTGTGAGTGTGTGTGTGTGTGTGTGTGTGTGTGTGTGTGTGTGTGTGTGTGTGTGTGTGTGTTTTGGTATGTGTGTGTGTGTGTGTGTGTGTGTGTGTGTGTGTGTGTGTGTGTGTGTGTGTGTGTTTTTGGTGTGTGTGTGTGTGTGTGTGTGTGTGTGTGTGTGTGTGTGTGTGTGTGTGTGAGAGTACAACTTTGAGTTAATCTGACAATAAATTGGTTTCAGTCAGTCAGTCAGTGTGTGTGTGTGTGGTGTGTGTGTGTGTGTGTGTGTGTGTGTGTGTGTGTGTGTGTGTGTTTGGTTGTGTGTGTGTGTGTGTATTTGTTCTCTATGTGTGTGTTTGGGTTGAGTGCGTGCGTGCGTGGGTGCGTGCGTGCGTGCGTGCGTGCGTGCGCGTGTGCGTGCGCGCGCGCGCGTGTGTGTGTGTGTGTGTGTGTGTGCATGTTTGATGACATATTCTGATAACTTTTTGAAAATTCTCTTGATTAGCTGTTTACAAATTTGTCTGACAGAACATTAAACAGAACTCTACTCACACACGCACGCACGCACGCACGCACTCACGCACGCAAGCACACACACACACACACACACACACACACGAGTATTAACTTACCTACTGGGATCGTTGTCAATCGCAGTCAACACAGGCGTGAGCTGACACCAGTCGCTATTCACAAAGGCCCTAGTGTTATTATATAAGCTTGCCCTTCCGCTTGGAAGCACAGAACAGCCATCTTCTCCCGTGAGTAGATTTGACTTCTCCGAACTTACAGCAGAAAAGCCACACGGTGGGCGAATGCAGACAATGCGTAAGATCAATGTCGCCACAATTCGAAATTCCTGCAAAAGCCACTGACGATGAACTGATTCGTGTTTGATGTCGAAGTGGTGGTGGCGGTTCTTCTCTTCTCCATGTTGTACTGGCACTGGTGCCTACACATCTGTATATGCAGCCTGGTTGCTCATAGCACAGGCCACACGCCACAATTAGTATTTTGCAGTGAAACACGATGATATCATCCATGTAAGCGTTTTGAGACCTACCATGAATTTGAGCCAGCATGTAACGTTAAACTGTATATTATTGATCAAAATAACAACTTCCCTACCAATTTATTTCCCCTTTTTTAGGGGGGGGGGGGGGGGGGGGGGGGGGATTTTTACTGATGAAATCACAGGCAGTCTTAAAAATACATGACCTTGCCCTTAGTTGACATTACCAAAGGTAAGTCAGGCTGGGGATACACAGTGAAGCAAAATGGCCGAACCTTTCAGGAAGACAGTGGTGCGCGCAGTTTAACAATTTCAAGTCTGACAATGGAGGTAGAAGCAGTGACACAAGCCCTCCACTGGCTTACATCCATAAGCCAGTTTCAAACTCAAACAAGCCATGACAGTGACTGACTCCATGAACCTACTTCAGAAAGTGAAAAGTGGACTGGGAAGCCCTGCTTGGAAAGAACTGATGCGCAGCCTTCCATTGGAGAGACTCGTATGGATGTACTGCCCTGGACATGCTGGAGTTAAAGGAAACGAGAGAGCAGACACACTGGCTGGCAAGGCAACAAGAAGAACTGGATTACTGCTTGGCCGATCTGATGTAATAAGAAATCTGAAGAATCACTTAAGCAAACAAGAAGAACAAAGCCACTATACCATAGACCATCTTTCAGATCTGAACATCAAGAGAGGAAGTGGCTGCAC
>JADBJO010024018.1:0-2500 GCA_016801955.1 Conus betulinus | reverse complement strand
GTGCGTGTGTGTGTGTGTGTGTGTGTGAGAGAGAGAGAGAGAGAGAGAGAGAGAGAGAGAGAGAGAGAGAAGTCAAGTCAAGTCAAGTCAAGTCATGTGTGTGTATATATGTGAGACAGACAGAGAGAGCGTGTGCGCGTTTGCGCATACATGTGTTTGTAAAATAAGAGAAAGAGTTTGCTCTGTGTCTATGTGTGTGTGTGTGTGTGTGTGTGTGTGTGTGTGTGTGTGTGTGTGTGTGTGTGCTCCCGTGCATGTGTGTGTGTGTGTGATTGAGCACACGAAAATAAAAAGATCTCTTCGTCTCTGTCTCTGTCTTTCTCTCTCTCCCTCTCCTCTCTCTCTCTTTCTCTCTCTCGTTCTCTCTCTCTCTCTCTCTCTCTCTCTCTCTCTTTCTTTCTCTCAGATTGACTTCCCTTGTCTGGCTGCCAGCAAGATGAACCTTTTCACAGCTCCGATAAAAATTTTGCTCGTTTTCACAAGAAGACATGTAAAATGCCCGTTGAAGGACTTCCTGCAAAAATTAAGAAAATATGCTGAACGCTGCACTGAGCGACATGACTTTGTCATCGTTCAAAATCGAAGGCAGTGAAGATCAGACTGTGGTGATTCTTAGGCTGACAACAATGTCCCAACCGTTCCCCTGTCATGCGATCCCCAGCTCACAGTGCGGTGTTCAGGAGAAAAGGTCCGTCGCAGGTCAACAGAGACTGTGCCTCTGCCTACGCTGAGTCCGATGTCCCACCACAGACCACTGCACATCGACATGGCACAGTGCGCGACACAGACAGTGAGTCAGTGACAACCATTTCCAATTTAGACCTGTTGTCTGACACATATGTTAAAAAGCTATGTGTTAACAAAGACGATGATGATAACTGTGGTGCATTTTGTGAAAATGATTTGTCTGTAGCTGAATCTACGCAACAAGCAATTCAAACATTTGTTGCAGCAACAAATCAGCCTGATACAGACAGTAGTAGTGATTGTTGCAGATACCACTGGTGCTACGGCACAGACACCCCATGCAGAAAACATCACAGTCTCAGACCCAATGGTGTGCTTGGAAGAAACAGCAAGGAACATGAATGATCCCCTGTCGGAACTGCAAGAAGAGGTGAAAGGCAGCACTACACGCAGCAAAGAGGTGGAAAACCGAAATCCTGACTGACGTGACGCTTGACAACACCATCCGATCGGTCCCACTAAAACACCAAACCAAAGAATAGATTTCAAATCTATGCCCACTCTCTCCCCTCTCAAACCACCCCCCCCACCCCCCCCCCCTTTGTCCCCTTCCCCTCTTTGAACAGTGTGCATCACACGGCTTCGACTATCTGCTACAAGGAAAATTGCGTCACGGTAAATGCGTGACGCTTTTCGTTCTTGTCAGCCTACCTCCCTTCCCCCCCTCTCACCCCCTCCCTCCCCATGCTGTGCGATACTACGCAGCGTGGGGTGTGCGTTCTAACAATAGCCCGTCTCACCCCCCCCCCCCCACCCGCGACACAAAGGCATGTTGCCGCGCTCTCCACCAACACCACCACCACCACCTCCACACACACACACACACACCCAAAGGTTACACCTACGGTCCCCTCGCAGATCCTCGCGGACACCTATGCGGACGCATAAATTAACTGGGGCTCACGGACACCTATACGGATGCATAAATTATCCCGTGCTGATTAGGTTCAAACGATTTCCGAGGCGATTGGTGGCAAGACTAAATCCCTCCCCCTCTCACCCCTGATGGGTGAATGACACGTTTGTCGAAATTTGATTTGGCAAGTGAGAACTTCATATACCAGACACACACAGGCGCAACTTCACTGACCCCTCAGGACTGCCTGTAGTCAAGAACAGAGGAAGACAAAGGGACAGAAGGCCTAGTAAACTCCTGGTAACTCTTTGATCTCAAGTCATTCACTGTTCATTCCCAGGAAAAGTGAGTTGGAACTCTGTTTTACATTTTTGAATCTATGTATTGATTTTATGTATGCTGTGTGTGTTAACATTGTAACTTTGTACAAATGCTTAGCAACATTTATCAAACTGATGAATGATTATTCTGTGTAGTAGTTTGCTTGCCATCATATGGCAAAAGCTCTCTCCCAGTGGTTTTGATTCTTTGTTAACAATCTGACCACACTGCTCTTTGTGTTCACCTGACTTTTGTCAGTATGCAAACTCTGTCTGTTAAGATATAATTCAATGATTAATTTTGATCAGGAAAAACAGTATGCCTGTGCTAGGTAAAAAACTGCTACTCTGATTTATAAATACTGGTGATTATTGGAATGATTTGTAGTGTATGACTTTAAGTCTACACCACATGTGTACTTGACTAAGCATAGCCCAAGTCAGTGTGATTTTAATTCATATGAAACATGGAAGAGTTGTTTAACTAAAACTGTAAACATTGTATTACTGTCTCCTACCCTTTTGTAAGCTTAACTTAGCCTTTAAACAAAAGTGGAGGTTAATAGTTATAGCAGAA
>JADBJO010024017.1:7500-12500 GCA_016801955.1 Conus betulinus | reverse complement strand
AGAGGCACTATACCAGTGACACGCTTCTTCAGCTTGGGCTATGTAAGACTTCATATTTCATAGAACTGAATGCTGGAACCAGAATGAACGCAATGTAAATATTCAATCAGGTGTCTATGACGTCAATTGTTATCAGGTGAGATACAGATCGATAGATGGACACGACATAAGATTTCATGAAAAGAATTAATTCGAGAAGATGCGATGCATATTCATTTGTTACGCTGTTCTACATGACACTAGAATACAAAGAATTCAACGTTAAGTATCATTAATGATAATGATAATTCAATTCATTTAAGAAAAAAATGACGCCTGTCCCTCTTGAGGTTCCAGGCACCATTACAATATAAAAGCCGAATGTTTAAGAATGAAAGAGAAGAATGGAAACACATAAGATTAGGGCATATAAACTATAACATCAAAAGACCAACATATATTTAAAAACATAGAATTATACATTCAGATAAACATAATCACCCCCTACACTCTTTCTCGTATTACAGTAACCCGTGTAACTTTTGCATTAATCTGATTATGCCAGCCAGAAATGAGACCAATATTTTTAAACCCAGCTGTGCACGTCTACTAAGTTTTCAACAACAAGATGACGTGCTTGTGTTATACATTTCCAGTTGGTACGATTATTCTAGCGCTCAGTCCTCTTTCGTTTAAGCTTCTATTCAGTAAAATCATGTCTCAGCTTTTGGTTCAAACAAGGGAAATGTCGGTGCAGATCAGTAAGGGAGGTTTTTTCTTTTGATTTAAGTGTCGCCATATTCTTTCCCAATGCAGCATGGGACGCCTGACAAGAGAAGTGGGGAGGGGCGGTGAGGGGAGGGGGGGGGGGGGGGCAAACTGATAGCCGTGGTGGTAACAAAAGAGGGTGATGTTGACGTGGAGCAGATTGAGAACCAGAGTGGTAATGAAAGAGCGTGACGCTGAGATGGGGCAATTGAGAACTGAAGTGATAACGAAAGAGAGCAACGGTGAGATCATGCAAATTGAGAACCAGAGTGGTAACGAAAGAGGGGGGCGATGAGGAGAAACAAATTGAGAACTAAAGTAGTAATGAAGGAGAGCAATGGTGAGATTATGCACATTGAGAACCGGAATAGTAAGGAAAAAAGTGACAGCGAGGTGGGACAAAATTGAGAACTGGAGCAGTAACGAAAGAGGGTGATGATGAGGTGGGACAAATTGAGAACAGGAGTCGTAACAAAAGAAGGTGATGGTGATTTGGGGTAAATTGAGAGCCGGAGTGATAACGAATATAGGGTGACGATGCGACGGGGCACACAGGGGGTCAAAATGCTTAAAATGATGATGAGCTGGCTGAGTTGAAATCCAGAGTGGTAAAGGAAAAGGGTGACGGTGACTTGGAGCAAGTTAATATCCAGAGTGGTAAGAAGTTCATATCTGGATTGGTAAAGGAAAAGAGTGACGATGAGTTGGAGCATGTTTATATCTGGAGTCGTAACAGAAAAGGGTGACGCTAAGTTGCAGCGAGATGATATCCAGGGTGGTAATGAAAAATGTTGACGAAGAATTGGAGCGAGATAGCCGAAATGGTGAGGGAAACGAGTGACGATAAGCTGGAGCAAGTGGATATCTGGAGTGGTAAGGAAAAACAAAATTGGACCATGATATCAGAAATGGTAAGGGCAAAGAGTGATGATGACTTAAAGCAAGATCTCAGAAATGGTAATGGAAAAAAAAGTGACGATGAGTTGGAGCAAAATATCTAGAGTGGTCAGGGGAAAACGTTGACGATGAGTTAGCAGAAGATACCATAGATGGTAAAGGAAAAGAATGACTATGAGTTGCAGCAAACTGATATCTAGAGTGGTAAGGGTGACATTGATTTGGAACAAGGTCATATCCAGAGTGGTAAGGGAAAAGGCTGACATCGACTGGAAGCAAGTGAACGCAGAGTGGTCAGAGAAAAAGGTGACAATAAGCTGTAGCAAGTTGATATCTAGAGTGGTAAGGGAAAAGGGTGACATTAACTTGGAGCAAGAGAGAGGTAAAAAGACAATAAGTTGGAGCAAGCTGAAATCCACAGTGGTAAGGGGGAAAAACGCGATGATGAGTTGGAGCAAGTTGAAGACAGAGTGGTAAGGGAAAAGGATGACAATACAGTGGGGGAAGTTGAAAGTGGAATCGTGTGGGAAAGGGTGCATGACGATAAAACAGGCCAAGTAGAAAAACCGGAGCGCGAAAAAACACCGGACTGAGGTGAAACAAGTGTCAAGGTAAGTTGAGAACAGGAGAAAGGGAAATTCTTCGTGACTCCCATCTGTGATGAAGAACATGTTCTCCTGCTGTGTCTAATGCATGAATCACGAGATGTCATCAACCAGATGCATCTCCAAGTGGGAGTAGCCGGCTGGAAGTAAACAGTCAAAGAGAAAACGGAGAATTACTGTGAAAGCTATTAAATCACCTAAGCAGGTGGCTGGCTTCATGTGAGATCTTCCATGTAGCAGGTACAGCGTGTAATTACCACCGTGATATATGATGAAGCCACTTACTGTTCCTCCTACGCGGAGGAGCTTAAATGACCCCTCTCTCTCTCTCTCTCTCTCTCTCTCTCTCTCTAGCTCGCTGTGTGTGTGTGTGTGTGTGTGTGTGTGTGTGTGTGTGTGTGTGTGTGTGTGTGTGTGTGTGTGTGTGTGCACGTATGTGTGTACGATTGCGTGCGTGCGTGGGTGCGAGCTTGCGTTCGAGGTGCGTGCTTGCGCGCGCGCACGCGAATCTGTTTGTGTGTGTGTGTGTGTGTGTGTGTGTGTGTGTGTGTGTGTGTGTGTGTGTGTGTGTGTGTGTGAGAGAGAGAGAGAGAGAGAGAGAGAGAGAGAGAGAGAGAGAGAGAGAGAGATTCCCGCTAGCTGACGTTCCCACCTGATCAGGGAAAGAAATGTGAGCTTCTGAGCGAGATTAAATTCAATTCT
This sequence comes from Conus betulinus, assembly GCA_016801955.1. NCBI lineage: Eukaryota > Metazoa > Mollusca > Gastropoda > Neogastropoda > Conidae > Conus > Conus betulinus. The sequence continues at coordinate 9,549 of JADBJO010024017.1, read as the reverse complement.
CCCTGGACAACTAAAAGCTTCAATAGCTCGGAGGCTGCCTCGTGATCTCTTTGTCACTGAAATCAAGAAGAGCGCCGAGTCACATTGTTTCACCGCCCTGTATTTGTCTGTAGGGTTAGCAAAACAGAGGGAAGGGATATGGTAATTGAAGATGAACGTAGGCAGAGTGGATGTGGAGACACACACACACACACACACACACACACACACAGAGAGAGAGAGAGAGAGAGAGAGAGAGAGAGAGAGAGAGAGACAGACAGACAGACAGACAGAAGAGAGTGGTGGTAGAAGGAGAGAGAGAGAGAAGAGAGACAGAGTCACACAGACAGACAGACAGACAGACAGAGACAGAGAGAGAGAGAGAGAGAGAGAGAGAGAGAGAGAGAGAGAGAGAGAGAGAGACAGACAGACAGACAGACAGACAGATCTGCTCGGAGGTACTGTTTGTGTTCACTGTTGTGCAGAGGGACGGAAAAAGGATGGGGTGGCAGGGGTAAACAACGGATGGGAGAAGGGATTTAAGCACTTTGGTTCGGGGGTCTCGTCTCGATCGGAATGGCAGGGTCAGGAAAATGAAGGTCGTGAAGATTCAGTAATGGGCCTCGCCTCCGCTAGATCCACATAGTTTTCTGAAGAGATAGATAGTGAAAAATGGATGACCTAGGGAGACAGTTCTTTTCACGAAAGTCTATACTTTCCTGAAGACAGGACCTCAGTCAAATGCTCAGAGCGTGTTCTTGTCGAACTGACGGTCGGTCGCGAATTTGAATCGTTCTGATTATGGGACTTTTTCGGCTCGAAACCCCTCTCTCTCTCTCTCTCTCTCTCTCTCTGTCAACCCAGCAGTGAATGGGTGTCTAATTCAAACCAGAGCCGATTAGGTGGCAGACGGAGAGGAATGGGCTCCGCACTCCACTATGCTGTGCCCCGGACATGATGAACAGTTAACAGTTCACTGCTCCAACGACCATCTTGTCATGGAGCTGTCACCTTCATCTTTTAATCTGTAGCCTTTCCCGTGTTTGTGGCCACACGCCACAATCGGGATTTGGCACTTAAAACAGTATATCATCCATTTGAACCTCCCATAAATCTGAGCCAGGATTTCATGTTAAAGTGATTATTGTTCAAAAGAACAACTCTCCACCAGTTATGTCCCTTGTTCTGGAAGATTTTACTGATAAAATCACAATCTTCAAATCAATACATGATCTTCCCCTTAGTTGACGGCACATTTCAAAGGCCTTTGTACTCACCCGTGACCCTATCTTTGCGCCAGCTTGAAGCGCTCAGAGAGTCCCATTCCTTTGACTTCAATCCGACTGCTTGGAACCACCTGGCTTGTACCTTGATGGCCATATGGAAGAAAATGAGAAGAATCAACCTTCAGACGTAACAAACATTCTCAAAACAATCTAACTGCCCCAGTCTAAAAATATTCGACTCCTTAAACAAGGCCATGGCGCATTAATTTTTGGTGTGCAGCCTGTTTGGGGTTGCTTGGGAAGGGAAGAATCGAAGGGGAGGGAGGGGGGGGGGTGTTTGTAAAGCGGATGGAGGGGAAGCAGAAGGGGGAGACAGAGTGGGTGCGAAGGCCAGGAGTAGGGAGGGGGGGGGGCAGGCGGAAGGCGGGGGGGGGGGGGGGGGGGGTAGAGCGAGAGGGAGGGCGATAATGATTCTCTTTGATTTTCGAACCTCTCACGGTCGGATCAGAGAGATAGCAAGGCGGGGGAGGAGGATGTGGTTTCTCATTAACACTGTAGATTCCTATGCATGTCTAAAGAGAGGGGGAAGCGTAAGGGAGGGGAGGGGAGGGCACATTGTAAGTTTAATTCGTGTTGATTCTATAGATTCCTATACTTGTCAGAAGAGACGGGGTAGTGGGGGGAGAGTGATGAGAGAGAGGAGGGTTTGACGGAGATGATGATCCTCATTGGTTCTTTCAAGTCCTGTGCTTGTCTGTGTGGATGGGGGAGAGGGGAGGACAGGGAAGTTGACGATTGTGGTCTCCTTGATTATGTAGAGGCCTATGATTGTCCCGTGAGGATA
>JADBJO010024016.1:12500-25727 GCA_016801955.1 Conus betulinus | reverse complement strand
GTTTGGGACCTGACCCCGTTTCCCGGACCAGGACAGAGAACTGTGGGAATATCCCTGGTGGTCCAGGCGTTATATCGCCTCCTCATGAACACCCTACCACGGCCGCGTCCAATCCTGGGAACAAAGTTGCTGCCGAGGGCCCAGAAGCAGAGAACAATTGGCGGACAGGTGTCAACCGGAAAAGACCCAAGAAAAGCCTACGCTAATTTCTTCATCAAACGAAGGAGGTCACACGGTCTAAACCAAGAGCTGGGTTTTGATCGTAAGTACAACTGGTCAGGGGCAACGCTGCTGCCGATTATAAGACAACAAACTGGCGGAACAAGTTACTGTGAAAGACCCAAGGATTGGCCTTCTGTGCTCAAACTTCTCTATTTTTCTTCATCAAAACAGGAATTATCGGAGATCGCACTGTAAAACTAAGAGTTGAAGGCTTTGATCGCAAGTACAAGTACAAACAGTGGGATTAGTAAAATTTGTCATATGGCAGCCGTACAATGGGTGTACGATTACACACTGTCCGTTGGCAGAAGCGGACCCTCACTGCCGAGGGCTAGAGTGCGGGCAACAACCGCTCGTTAGGTGTAATGTGTAAGTGCATTGTACGTAATCCAAAAGGGCCAAGCTCGGTTTTGAGTGCGACAACGTTTTGACGCGAGCCCAAGCATAGTGAGGCAGTGTTTCCAACAGAAAGGGAAGGAAGGTAGAGAGGCAATATGAACCTCCTGTGTGACCGTCAAAGACGTTTTGATAGATAGACAGCTGCAGACAGGTGGTATAAACTCACCGTTCCAGGCCTTTGCCACAGCTTCTGCACACCACTCTTCCGGACCCTGGTTGCCATGGAGATGTGCGAGTGGTCTGGAAAATATTCAACCCGGTGTGATAAGCTCCTGGCTGATGATCGACTGTGATCTCCGCCTTTTTACTCCATACAAAAGCAATTAAGTCTACATCAATATTATCTGTGCTTCGACTCGTAAATAAATGTCATTGGGCCCAAATATAAACAAACTCAATCATACCCAAGCAAATATCTACAGAGATAATATAATGGTTGGGCCCTTTCGGTGAATTGGAATTATAACCGAACTGCGTCAAATGACAAAACATCAACCATCATCAATCACCTAATTGAAAAAATGAAATATATAAATGAGTTGAAAGGAAAGCCATGGAGCAGCGCTTGCCCACAGGAACTTCCGAGCTCAGAGGGGTCGTGAGTTTTCGAGTCCAGCCGTGCCATTCACTGACGAATTGTTTCAGCCCCCCGCCGGGCTCCATCCCACGACCGTTGCCCAGTCATTGTTAACCCAACCCCCCCCACGGCACCGCCACGCCCAGTGGGAACCAGGGGAAAACTACAAGCCGAGTTTTTTCATCCATTTGGAAGAAGATGACACAGCCTCAAAATTTCTTAACCAACACTGCAGAGTCTGCGTGACTGTTGACGTAGGACAGACAGACAGAAAGACAGACCGACCTAGAATAGATTGATAGGTAGGAGGGTAGTAGGGGGTAGGTAGATAGATAGCTCCTCACCAAAAAGTCAAGCAAAACAGTGTGGAAAACCTCTTAAGATTAAATCTAAAAAAAAAAAGGGCAGTTGACCAAATATTTACATTTCCAGTTTCATTTAAATTTTTATCTGCATGTTATAGAAACCACTTCCACAAGACTCAGTTCTCAGATGGATCGGACGGCTATGTACAAGAAGCGTCATTACTAAACAAGAGTTAACTTTGACCAAGTCTGGTACGGGACTGTGAACGTTTCCAATGATCAGCATTCTGGGGCCCGACGTGCCCTGACGCCTGTGAACAGGCTGGCGGAACCTCGGCATGGAAGCTGTTCAAGCGCAGCTTGTGAAGCGCACAGGCAAGGACACTGGCAAGTGCAGCCCTGCCACATGACGACAGGTCGGCCCGTGTGCACGCAATCATGCCTGTTCTCTCAGGATTAAGGCCCTTAAAGACTGGGCGGGGCCGGTGAACTTGTTGTCCTGGGAGGTGTGTTCATGATGGCAGGCTGCTCTAGAGAATCGGGGACAGTGGGGGGCATTGTCATCCGATTGGTGGTGTGTATCGGATGGGATGACGTGAAGTGTTGATAACCTTGTGCAGGTGCCCACTCAGAGTAACACTTGGAATAGCTGTGGTTATTATTAACCAGATTATCACAAATCGTAGTTGAGTGTGTTTTAAAACAGTTTCCAGTCTATCGTGGCCGAGCTAGTCATTACTGTCCCCCTGTCATATTCATTTACAATTTATGAAAGATATTTCACAACAAAAGATTTGTAGTTCGTCATAGCAAAACATTCTTCACTACGGGCATAGGCTATACAAGTGAGGTCTGGATAGGTATATATTTGCTTGGTTGTTCTGTTAACGTCAGTCTTAAGGGTTTGTACCTAGAGCACTCTGACCAGCTAAAAGTTTAGTCTTCGGACGACCGCCGCAGGATGAGCAGTTTGTGCGTTCTATTAATGAAAGTTTCATGTATTTGGTCTATTGTGTTTTGTAAGCTGTGCAGCCCCACACTAAAGGGACAAGAAGTCTAATAGTTTAAAATCAAGATCACACGTCTTATGCAAAGTTTTACTGTTCTTAGATGGTTCTAGTCTGTTATAAGTTCCAGTAACTTGTGTAAAGGCATAAGTCTGAAGTTGTATTTTTTTCTTTTCCTTTTTTTTCTTTCTTTTTTTTTCCTTTTTTTTTTTTTTGTTGTTGTTGTTGTTGTTCGTTTTTCTGTCTGTTTTCAGAAAGTCCTTTGTGATTTCGATTCTTAACGTCTTTTATCGAGTATTTTGTTTATCGTATACACGGGTTGATGGGTTTTACTCCAGATACGATTTTCATTCCCAATTTATCGTAAAACATTCGGATAAAAATTTCTAGCCAAAGAGTATGGCCCGCCCCCCCCCGGACAACTCTACCTGTGTTAGCAATTAGGTTTTAAAACTGATAAGGAGGGGAAACGATCATGTTTTCTGCTAAGGTTGAGCGATTTTTATTAATTTCATTGAATTTGCATGTTGGTCTTTAAAAGGGTACTTGAAATAATTTTACCTGCATTTTTTTTTTTCTTGGACGGAATGCTTATGCTTGGGGGATTTACGATTTGTGGGAAAAGAAGGGAAAAGAGGGAAATAGGAGCCTCTAGTGTCGTGCCTCTGCAGGACGGCCGAATCAACTTCAGCGCTCATCATAAAGGGGATTCTGGTTGCGATCCAGTTTATCCTTAAAGTAGTAGCGACCGTACCAAGCCGCCGTGGAAGCGGAAGTGGTGTAAAGCGTCGTAGACGCCAGCTGGGAGGTCGTGGGGTTCGACTACAATTATAAGAAAGTCATTGTGGGTTTTTCTGGCCCCGACCCCACGGGGCTCCTTTTTTTTTACCCATAGTGGAGTTTGCCTGCGAGGCCCTAAGTTGGGAAGAGATGGGGACCACACACGTCGATTTTCATCACTCTTAAGGGATGCGTTTATGAGGAGTGTGACTAAAATTCAACTGACCAACACCAACCACCTGCAGAGTGCCCTGTCGTTATAGGCTCTGGTGACGCTGGTTGGATCTGGTGGACGCCCGGGCTAGAGTATGAAAGGATTAGGAAGTTTTGAGTACCTGCCCGTGCATGAGTCTCAGACCGAAATGGAAATCCGTTAGCATCATATTAATCACTCCCATTCTCATCGATCAGCAACAGAAAAACAAAAGTCTCAAAGTTCGGGTTGGGCCCTTCATGCCCGGCTCTCATGTTGGGTGAACCTCAATTTCGAGTCTTCCTCTCAACGTATGTGGGGTTCTTGGTTTGGTTCGTCTGGGTCAACCGGGATTATCGGCGATTAGACCGTCCATGGGGGCTGGTTGTTCGTTTGGACGGCGGGACGTGAGTGGGGCGCCCTACGGAGGGAGAGCTCACTCACGCGGCTCGCGCACTTAGCCGAGCAATTATTGTGTCAGTAGGGGGCTCTTCTCTTATAGTAGAGTGGTTGTCACACTGCGTAGTGTTAGATCAGAACAGGCGCCAATGAACACCACCGAAGTGACTCGGAAGCAGTGCAGAGTGTCTCCTCCGGTGGGTTTGCCTCGTGACGAACTTGCTGACATCGTGACTGCTCCCTGTGGGATGGCTGGTGCAGGGGGGCTGTGGCGGGGGGGCGGGCCCCGACCGGGCCCTGGGCTGTCGGATGGGGTTTCAGTTTGTCAGAATGAGCGGCGTGGGTGTGCACCTACTCTGAAGGTGGCGCAGAGGTTGGGAAGCAAAAGAAAAGCGAAAAAAAAAAAAAAAAAAAAAGGGTAGGACTGTTCCTTCTCGGGGCGGTGTGATACTGTGATCGCTTGCTGTTCTTTCCCATATGGCTCGTGTGTACTGTGTTGAGTTTAACCATTTCGTATGACCAAGGACCCCGAAGATATCTGTACCCTTTTGGTATCTGCATGATATTTGAGTCGCTATAGTCAGGAATTCGAAAGGGTAAATCAGAAAACAGCTTTCTTTGTACACCTATACCATTTTCCTTTTTTTTCTTGATGGACCTCTTCTTCCTTAGTGAGGACCCCACGTTCACAGTAGTACTCATTACAATATAATCGATTTGTGTCGACCAGGGCCAGAGGGATGGAGGTTGAAAGGGGAGCGCCGAGTCCACAATGTTCAGCGATATAGCGGTATAAACAATCCCCTCTCTCTCTCTGTCTGTCTGTCTGTCTCTCTCTGTCCTGTCTGTCTGTCTGTCTGTCTCTCTCCTCGCCACATTGCTGACAATCTATGTTGACGGGTTCCTATGCAGACCTGAATCATCACAGTGAAGGAGTATGCGATGCAACCTGGTGAAGGGCCAATAACAATACAGGTCCAGGCCCACATTCAGGGCGTTCTTTGTCACCTTTCTTATGCCGGCTTGCGCTTTTTGGGGAGTTTACATCGTAAACGAAGCGCCCAGTTCGCTAACCCCACAACGGAAAGCGCCAAGAAAAAAAAACCCTTTTTTCAAACCATTTAACGGTTTTTATGATGTCAATTTTTGTTTTCATCGTTCCTCATTCGATTACTGATTCATCATTAAAAAGCAACCATATCTCTCACGCCACCAAATCTACACTCGCTCTGTTGTGCAACCCTTCAATGGCCGGTCCCTGCTTTCATAGACTTGATATAGACGTCAGTTTTCGATGTTCCCGCCCATGTTATTTTACGACCCGTGGTGACATCAGTTCGGCTTGCCTGCCTACGGTGAGTACCCACGGTGACGTCGGTCAAAAAAAAAAACACCACACAAAAAACAAAAAAACAAAAAAAAAACAAAAAAAAAAAAAAAAAAAAAACCAAGAACCCACCACAAAAAAAAACAAAAAAAAAAAAAAAAAAAAAAAAAAAACGCAACGGCATCCAGCCATTTCACTGTCTTTCGTTAGATGGGAGTATTTGCTGTGGCCCCCTGGTGGGAGACCGTTCGTTCATAGTGGTCAGTGAGAAGCAGCAGTAAAAGTTCTGTCCTGTGTGTGTCAGATCAGAACAGGGCACAATGAAACCACTTAAGTGACTTGGTGACAGCCGTCCAGCGTTTTCTCTGCTGGACGCCTCAACCAACAGACAAGATACTCACTGCTCCCTGTGGAACCATGTCCTTTGGATGCTGCTACCTGAACAACTGCGTGTGGCTCTGTGTGTGTGTGTGTGTATGGTAGAACCAGAATGGGCGCCGCTGGAGTAGTCCCACTGAGGGGGTATGGAAGATCAAGCAGCAGCGATCGAATAGATCAATAGTCGGGACGGTTTTTTGTTGTTGTTGTTGGTTGCCTGTTGTTGGTTCCACAAGAGTAGCTTCTAACGCCGTCGGTTTTTATCTTTATTTAGAGAAAGGACAGGCGCCTTTAGTTTCAGGGAAAACTGAAATGTGGGGGCTTCACACACACACACACACACACAATACACACCCACACACACACACAAAACACACAAACCCCCCACACATCACACCACAGGTACGTGCGCAACACAGAAATAGCAACGCACCAGCTCATACAGTAACAAGCCTATTTTCACAAACATCTCTTTATGCATTAGCAGAGGGAGATGAGAGAGAGAGAGAGAGGAGGAGAGAGGTGAGAGAGAGAAGAGAGAGAGAGGAGAGCGAGGATGAGTGAGGAGATGTGGGACGACCACGGAGACCCCGGGAGGAGAGAGCGGGGAGAGAGAGATCGAGAAGGGAGAGGAGAAGAAGAGAAGAGGGGACGAGCCACACGAAGGAGACAGACAGCAGACAGAGAGGGACCAGAAGACAGACAGTGAAGGGACCACACCGCACGCGCGCGCGCGCGCCTGCGAACCCAACACACACATCTCAGGGCAAATCGACCGGACAGAGGACAGACAAAAACACACACACACACCACATACAGAGAGAGAGAGGAGAGAGGAGTCAAGATGGGGGGGGGGGGGGGGGGGGGGGGGGGGGGGGGTGGGTGGGGGGGGGCCGCGCCCCCCCGGGGGGGGGGGGGCGGGGGGGATTAGCAGACACGTACCTATGAGGGAGAGGCACAACGGTACAGACAGTGATTTGAAACCAGGACGGTGACGGACCCTGAACGCCGTGACGTATTCCACACCAGAAAAAGCTGGGCCGTACAGCGAGCAGCCCACCAACCTTTCAACCCGCTTCTCCGCCTCACCAGCCTATGGTAAGCCATGAATGACGTAGCGAGATCAGTACCTGCATGGCCCCCTCTGCGCGCGAGCCGCACACACCACAACACACGCACACACACACACGCCACGCAGCACGCGCCACACACACAAACACACGCAAACGACGCACGCACCGCACGCCACAAACGCCCGCATGCACGCACGAGTTCACGATGTCACGCACGAACGCGCGCGCCGCACACCACACACCCGCACATACACCGGCAAAAACGCCACACACACAAACCTTTTTTCACTATATAACAGTTACAAACATAATCCTAATATAGATAAGTATATATTATATATATACCACACACCCAAAACACATATGATGCTGAACACATTAAGTAGTGGCGTTATTTATAGATATATATTATATATATATATATTTATATATATGACATAAGAGCAAGCTTTTTTTTATAATTGATAATTATATACATTATATATGTGTGGTGTGTGGTGTGTTGTGGTGTGGGTGGTGTTGTGTGTGAGGTGTGTGTGTGTGCGTGTGTTTGGTTTTGAAGTAGCTTAAAACCTGTTGATTGCCTGAGCACCGCTCAAAACGGGGACGAAGAGTGCTGGATATTGTGTAGTAGTTAAAAAAACAGAAAGACGTATAGAAGTAATAAAATCCGCATTCCATTCCACTCACCAACTCTTCATTTCTTCCAAGCTTTCGCGTTACTTCAATGGCTTCATCAGGGAAGCTGTAAACAAACCCACATACAATAACTGGACCTAAAATTTCCAGTAAGATTTATTAAAAACTTTGTCATATATGATCAATGAATGGGGGGTAAATCCTTTTGTTCTTGCCTTGATCAAATTTAACGGGGGATACTTGACGCGCGCTTTATCAAAATCATTCAAAATGTTACAAAGCAAATAAATAAGGAGCTGATTATCACTTGAATGAAACCTGTATGGCTCCCAAAAAATGTCTACAAAATTGCCGTTCATAAACTTAATAGAAGACTTCCAATGACTATACACATTATGCATTAGGACTCGTAGGATGTTGCCACTGATGTTGTCCTATATGCACAACTCCATACAGAATCATTAAGTTTTTTTCTAAGCAATGAATGCACCAGTACAAATTTTCTTATGAACTTCTCGAAAAACATGCATTTGGAAACATTGAAGAATAAACACGAAGGTCATAGTAGAATGATGTTTGTCGGAAACCACATTGGATTTATCCATTAAAAAAATTATGATTCTGTGAGAGGGGAAAGGATTGACAATCGGTTATTCGGAGGACTGTTTGTAAATAAGTTGTACAAACACAACCTCAACAAAGTTATACCTCTATAATGTCGGCAAGTCGGGTTTTACTACCATTACTGTTATTCTTGATGCTGTTCAGAAACGACAACAGCAGCAGCAAGTGGGAACGTTTCAGAGTTAGACCAAAGCTTTATCACGTCATTCCTTGAGATTGTATGACAGAATCCATGCACTACTTTTCGGTTACACTTTCAAATGAAACAAGGGCTAGTGGAGGAAATGGATGCCAAAAAAGCACGACAAGTGCCAAGAGCCAGACAAGTGCCAAGCCCTTCCATATCTCCAGGAAGGCGGGAAAGAGGGAGAAAGAGAGAAACACACGGACTGTCACAATCTCCATGGACAGGGGAAAACCTCAAAAGGAGTTGAAGGGAAGAAGCAGAAGGAAGAGAGGCCCAACAGAGTACCAGTCTGGGGGTTACCATCTACCAAGACCCTCAGCTGGGACACTAGCATTTCCAACACAACACAAACAGGGCCAAACAAGACCTGGGGGTTCTCAGGCCGAAAAATCTGAAGAGTGGGCTCCATCACAAGGGAGGAACGTGTCTACAAAGCCCTAGCGCCCCCCCCATCAAGAGAATACGGCCCCACTCACCTGGTTTTGGGACCCCCCATACACTGTCCAAAAAAAAAAAAACATCGACAAACATGGGAAAAAAAAAGTTCCAACCCCGCCGTGCCGTAGATGGGTTGTGAAGTGAACCGCCACCGTCACACTCAAGGTCGGATTCCCGCTGACATAATAGACAGTTTTTGGTCCAATTCTAGCCGACAGAAGCAACAGAAGAGGCAGGAAACAAAAGGTGGACCACCTTCTTCAAATTACCTTTGAGAGAGATGACGCGTAAGCATCAACACCCCATCAGACCCACACCAAACACCCCAGCACGGGCCCAACGGCCAAAAGCCCACCAACAGTCAACAGGGAGACGTGTACGGAGGAGGACGCTCTCCCCCTTACTCCTGCATGTAAGACAAACTACAGGAAGGAAGTTCCTTCTTACGAGCATGGAACTGTCAGGGACTGGAACAGCCTGCTCCTGAGGTAATCTCCTAACTCACCTCGGTGATGGGGAGTGCTTCAAGTCCCGAATCTGACAGCCAGCCCAAGAGACCCTCCCCCCCCCCTCCCACACCTCTCTCTACCACCACTACCCCAACCCCACAAGTCCCCTTACTACCACGTTCTAATATCCGAGAACAACCTAGTTAGTGGAACCCCCCCAGAGCTCTATACACATCCGAACCATACAAATATGATGAGGTTGTGATGTTTAAAAAGAAAGAAGAAAGAAAGAGGAAGCAGTAAAACTCACTTGACGTGTATGCAATTTTAGCATACACTGTCAGTGGGGGACAGCTTTACATACACTGCAGCAGCCCACTGACGTGGCTCTTTTGTCCTTTTCCTTTTGCCATTTGCCGCCGTGTGGACTTATCAATTTCAAAGAATCCGCCATTGTTTTCTTTAAATTTCATACACTCATCAGGGAAGTGCCTCTGTTATGCTTTGTCCCAAGGTCTGTGTTTCCTTTTTGGGGAGGGAAGAGGAAACAGAAAAAGGAATATGACCAGCTCAGCTTTCGCAACCACGATCGTCGCCTCGCATTATGATTTTGGGGGGGTCTCGACCTTAGACAGAATAGACAGCATAGCGTTAGTAGGGGTCACCAAAGGTCAGCCAAAGTGATTTTTAGCTGGATTTCAGACCTCCGAAGATTTATAAGGTCGAAGAAGAAGCAAAATCACATAACAAAAACAAACAAGAAGAAAAGAAAGCAAAAAAGAAGCATTACAGTCGAACTCGCAACATCGTCTCAGCCTCCCTGCCGCCTCCTCAGTCCCTGTGAAGGCACAAATAAAAAGAAACCCCGACCCGTTGCGGCAAGGATTCACAACCATGACCAAGAGGACACGAACACGGTTCTAGATCACCACAAAATATAAAGATATTTTAAAGGTTTTCAGAGAAAACTCTGACGAAAGAAATGAAGAAGAAGAAGAAACTACGCTCTTACACACTCACGCAGCACAAAATCAGCAAAAAAAAAAAAAAAAAAGTAAATCCATTCATCAAGCAAATTGGCCTGAAACTTGCCAAAATAACAATTGGTTTTAAAAGAGAGAGATGGAGCAAACGAGAGAGAGAGAAGGGGGAGGGAGAGACGGGTAGAGAGGGAGATGAGTCGAGGAGGAGCGAGAGAGGAGGGGAGACAGAGAGGGGGATGCGGAAATGAGAATGAGAGATGGGGAGAGGAGAGAGGAGGAGAGGAGGGGGAGAGGAGGATAGATGAGAGGAGGACGAGAAGACGAGGAGAGACAGACAGGACTTCAATGAACACGGCGTAGATAACACACAACACCTACACTGTATATGTAACTGAAAGAAAACCAGACGTGAGAAAAAGGGAGAAGATAGGTAGGTGTGAGTAAAGAAAAAGAGTTGATGCTGCAAATGGAGGGATTGAAGGAACAGGGGAAAAGGATGACAACGTGTCTTATATATGAGGTAAATAGTGTGTAGTATGGCAGTGTGTCGGTGAAAGCATTGCGGCCTGGTGTTGTGGTGGTGGATAGGTACATGCTACTTCTGGGATGTTGAGGCCTTGGAGGGTGAAGGGTCCCAAGTCTGGTAATAAGATAAGACTCCTGCCCTCCAAGTTACAACTCCGTGATTGCTGAAGTGCAGGACTTTGACATGGTTGTTGTTGTGCTGGGGTGGTTGAAGTGTAGAGCGAGTGGTTCAGGCCGATGGTGGCAGATGTCAGCCAGGTGCTCAGAAACACGTACGCGTCTCATGTGTGTGCGATGTCTCATCATCAACCCGCATTGTCTCCTTCCCTTCCCAGCAGCCACGTTTCCATTCCACATTCATTTTGTGCCCAATTTGAGGAGATAAGAGACTGTTCGTTCTTCGTTTTCATTGTCTTGAATGTTGTTCGTCTTATCTGAAGAGACTAAAGAGACCATTTGGTGAGTCATTCCTTTCATATTGTTGTCCTACTCTCAGTGTTTGTTTCATTCGTTCTTTCATAGGTCTGTTTTCTACGTCAGTTTTACAGGCTCACCGTTCAACAACAGCATGCTTATCTCATTGTCTGTGTACACAGACCAGTGTTCCGATATTATCATCTCCGCCCTTGGCAAGATCGTATTTCAGATTTCTTTCACCCGTGGTGGTGAACTCACTTTAAAGTAGAAGGAAGACAGTCTACAGGAAACGTGACGGCGGAAGATTTTCAGAGAAGAAAACCCCTCAGGCACGCGTTTCGGCCTTGAACTCCTTACGGGAGTCGGGCCGCGTCCCGGTCATGACTCGCAGGTGACTGGATTCAGGGCGAGTGAGCTCTCCCTGTGGAGGGCGCCACCAGCGCCGTCCAAAGACAACCCCTGTGAATTAGCTGATACCGGTGACCCCGAGGGAGTCTCACCAGAACTGACGTGGAGAGGAAATAGAAGCTGGCGTCATCATGACCGCCAGGCATGAATGGCCACAGATTTCAAGACCTGTTTAATCCTGATCGACGAGGCTGGGTATGACGAACATGATGCTACTGATCTCCATTCTGATCTGAGACTGCATGACAGGGCTGTACTCTGCCTTATCTTTCATATTCTATCCTAGCGTCAACCAGGCCCGAGAGATACAGACACATGAAGTGTTCGTCAGAAAATTCGGGTAACACTCTCAGAGACCTACATTAAATGGACAAAACTCGACTGTGTAGTACCCAGTCTTCCCAACTGAGCCCTCTGGCAAGCTTAAATCTGACTGAGAGCCGGTCAAGGCAGAAAAATCCCAAAATAAAAAGTTCTCACGGGAATCAAACCCACGATCTCCCTGCCGGGAATCCACAATACCCACTTCGCCACGGTGGCTGGCGATTTCTTGTTATTTTGTTCTTCTCCAACCTATCAGAGGAATTAGTGTGTTCATGTTTCCATTCAAATCTTCTCGGAGGGATAACTGGTAGGCATATTCATAGAAACTCTTATTAATACTGATCGTAATAATTCAATCATGTTTGTCATGAGATTGTGCAGTTACGTCCACTTCATTGCAGACCAACACGCTCTGCAATTTTGATATTATGTTGCATAAAATGCTCCTGTTTAAGGACTGCTGGCTCGGCAGAACAAATCTTCACACATACACACGTGTATATATATATATATATATGGTGTGTGTGTGTGTGTGTGTGTATGTGTGTGCGCGCCCCCCCCCCCCCCCCCCCTCTCTTTCTCTCTCTCTCTCTTCCCTCCTAACCATAGGAAATCAATAGATATTTTGGAAATCTACTGGACTAAGGCGCAGGGAAATTTAGACACACAAACGCGCGCGCGCGCACTCCCCCCCCCCCCCCCCCCCCCTCCCACACACATAAACACACACACTCTCTCTCTCTCACACACACACACTCACACACACATACACTCGCGCGCGCGCGCGCGCGCGCGAGCGCACGCAGAGAGAGAGAGAGAGAGAGAGAGAGAGAGAGAGAGAGAGAGAGAGAGAGAGAGCACCAATGTGGATGTTTCTTGTCAAGTTACACAGAACTGAATTAAATCAAATCACAATTTCACAGTGATTCTTGTAACTTGGAGTCCGGCTTTTTTTCTCATTTTTTTTGGTTTGTTTTGTTTTGTTTGTTTGTTTGTTTTTTTAAAGAGAGGGGGGGGGGGGGGGTGACGGAGGGAGACAGAGAGAGAAAAACGTGGGGGCGGGGAGGTGGGAGAGACCGAGAAAAGGGGGATAGGGGGAGAAAGTAGAAAGGAAAAAGGGGGGGGGGGGGAGAGGGCAGAACAGAACCAAAAAAAAAAGATATAAAGGAAGAGACAGAAGGGAGAGATGTACTAACACTTTTCCAGAAATGATTATACGGTTCACTCACAGTTATAACTGCCAAACAGATGTGAATAATGACAGAAAAGTGCAAGTGTAGTATAACCAGTAACACACATTCCACCACTAACCTCTTCCCTACACACAACACACCGCGCGCGCGCGCGCGCGCGCGCGCGCACGCACACTTGACGTGCATGCTGATAACGCGGAAGCCCGGTGATGTGTCATTTCAACTGACATGAAAAGCCATTGCTCCACTCCAGCGCGTCCCGTAGTCAACAGCTGCAGCGTTCGTGTATGAAGCTGACAGAAGAGAATTTGCGGTTGCCCGAACGTGTGCCGATTAACGACGAAAGCCAGCACGCTTTCGTTCACTGTCGTTTAGTACAT
>JADBJO010024016.1:0-7500 GCA_016801955.1 Conus betulinus | reverse complement strand
ACTCGAATAGAAACCATGTCAGTGCCACAAAACAAACACAGTTAAAAGAGGCCACACAGGCCAATGGACAGGACAGACTTGACACCTGAGGTCACACCCTGGACAGTGCTGACACCTGGATGACCATCTGCCACAAACTCCACTGTTGGTGATCTCCAAGAAAGGAGACAGCCTTCCTTTTTCCCACTTGTCTTAAGCAGTTTGTTTTTTTCCCCCCGTTGACACCCGAGTCATACTGTTTCCCTCCACCTGAGCAGGCCTGAAAAGCCTAGTAGACAAGGTCCCACAGCTGTTGGGATCATTATATTGAACGCTGCACCGTCTTTTCACTTCTCGTGATGGAGGTAAGGGTTGCGTTTTCATGTCAGTGCAAACACTTCCTGTTTGCTGCCGTAACGAGGCACGGGCACGTCACTCGAAGCCCATGCTAAAGGCACTACCCACCAGCTGTCTGCCACAAGGCACCACCCACCAGCTGCCTGCCACACACACACACACACACACACACACACACACACACACACAATTATTCCCCTTTACTGTTTCACTATGTATTCACCGTTTTTGTCGTTTATTCATTTCTGATCTTTGTTTCCCTTCTTTTTTGTCTCCTTTTAATTGATTGACTGGCTTATCGGCTGATTTATATAATCATTAATTGGCTTATCGACTGATTTACATAATCAATAACTGGCTTATCCCACGATTTACATAATCATTAATTGGGTTGCTTCAGCTTTTTATAGCTGGATGACAAAAATGTTAGATATGATGTTCTCCATAGAAAACCATAATAATAATAATGAACATTTTTATGAGCACGCTTCTCTGTTGTACAGAGCACGTGGCCCATTACAAATTCCATATATATAAACAATTAAGTAATACACACACACACACACACACACATACACACACACACACACACACACACGCACACACCTACATCCCACACACACACACACACACACAGAGAAACACACACACACACACACACACACACACACACACACACACACACACCACACACACACACACGTGCCCATAGATTGACAGCGAAATGAACTAATTGTAAACTTTCTGGAAGATGTGGGTTTTAAGGAGCGTCTTAAGGAGTCAAAGTCCTTAGTTTCTCTTATTTCTGCAGCGTTAGTGTTCCAGATGGAGGGGGCAGCATGCGAGAAGCATCTGTCACCTAATGTCTTTTGGCTATTGACATGACGATCTTGTAAAGTGGTTGCGTCAACAGATGAACGCAGTTTGTATTGATGATGATATTGCTTTAAATGGACTAAGTCCTTCAGATAATCTGGAGCACAACCTTGGACACATTTGTAACAGACAGATGCCAATTTAAATTTCAATCCAGCAGACACTGGGAGCCAGTGGAGAGAAATCAGCTGAGGAGTAATATGGTCCCTTCTAGACACTCGCAAAACCATTCGCACTGCATTATTCTGAACACGCTGCAGACTTCCAAGAAGATAGTCATGGGAACCATACAAGATGGAATTGCAGTAGTCCAGCCGGGACAGAACAAATGCAGAGACAACTGTGGCTGCTGCTTGGGTCGTGAGAAAACGGTGGATGAAACCAATACGGCGGGGCTCATAACTGGCAGGCCGAACAACATTTCCGACATGAACTTTCATTTCCAAATGATGGTCAAGGGTAACTCCTAGACCGACAACAGAGGATGAGAACGGGACAGTGGCATCACCAACTGTCATCGTTGAAAGGCAATTGATTTTGTGCGACATTTGGTGAGGAGGAGAGAAGCATTACTTCAGTTTTTTCATTGTTCAGCTTTAGTTTATTTGCTGTCATCCAAGATCTGACATCGGCTATACAATCCTGCATTGCCTCTAGTAGTTGGGGAACTTCAGAAGGTGCAGCTGATTTCTGCAACTGTGAATCATCAGCATATGAATGATGAAGGACTAAACGTTTGTCAATGACACTGGCCAATGGAGAGGTGTAGAGAACAAACAGAACTGGTCCGAGGACTGAGCCCTGTGGGACTCTCCAAACATATAGGAGCTACAGAAGAAACCCGGCCGTCAACAATGACAGACTGAGTCCGATGTGACAGATAGGATAAGAACCACTGCAGTGCTGTACCACCTAAGCCAAAATCATGGTGCAAACGACTGAGAAGAATAGAGTGATCAATGGTGTCAAACGCAGCTGACAGGTCTAACAGAGCCAGAATCAAGACTCTGCGATCATTCAAAGAAAGGGTGTAGATCATTTACTATCCTTAAAAGAGCTGTCTCAGTGCTATGTCCTGGTCTGCAGGCAGACTGAAATGGATTGAAGAGGTTATTGGAAATTAGGTATTCGGATAGTTGGATGAGGACGATCTTTTCAATTATTTTAGAGATAAAAAGGACGAGTTAGATTCTGGACGGTAAATCTTAAGTTCATTTTGATCAAGAGTGACCTTTTCGAGAAGAGGTGTCACCAGAGCAGCTTTACAAGCATCCGGAAAGGTGCCAGAGGTGAGAAAAGAGTTGATAAGGGTTGTGAGAGATGGTAGTAGACTATCCAGACATTCAATCAGAAGAGGGGTAGGAATAGGATCGAGATTACAAGTTTTGGAAGAGGAATTGATGATGACGTTACGAACAGTATCTGATGTTACAGGTTGAAAGGGCGAGAGAGAAGTTTTGGTGACAAGCTCACCTGGCAGAGGAGGGTTGGCTACAACCATTGCGTCTAAATCACGTCTGAGAGTGGTTATGTTGTTATGGAAGAAATCTGAGAAAAGACCTGGAAGCTCACATGTTGGATAAATAGTAGGCAGCTGACTGTTTGTCTTTCTACACAACAGATTGTCAGTAATTTTGTAAAGTTCCTTTGTGCTTGAGGCACACTCAGTCTTGTTATTGTAGAATTTGCTTTTACTTTTCAACAAGTCGAGAGACAACATGCTTGGCTTTGTGTACAATCTTCGAAAATAATTATTGGACTGGATCTCCATCGCCTTTCTTCTCGCCGACGTGCCCGTTTTGCCTCCAACAGCTCCTCACTGACCAGCGAAAACCAAGCGGCCAATGGTCTCTCTCTGACCTAACGCATTGATGCAGGTGCACGTTTGTCAAGGATGGAACGGAGAGAGGCAAAGTACTGATCGGCATTATCATTCCATTATCAATGGAACGAATGTTACGTATTGAACGAAATGTAGACAATGACTTCATCACTGAAACATGAAAAAAGAGACAAC
Source organism: Conus betulinus (assembly GCA_016801955.1). Taxonomy (NCBI): domain Eukaryota; kingdom Metazoa; phylum Mollusca; class Gastropoda; order Neogastropoda; family Conidae; genus Conus; species Conus betulinus. Next base: position 4,271 of record JADBJO010024016.1, on the reverse strand, counting down.
ACACAACAATGGTCAGATTCAAAAGCATCAGTGACAGTAGTGGAAATATCAAAATCTACATCATCGTCGAGAATAACGGTCCAATCAAGATATGACCCCCCCTTCCCCCCCCCACCCCCCCACCCCCATGTGTGTCGGCACGCTCACAACCTGTTTAAGATTATGCATATTCGGCAGTTCGACAGTATCTTTCATCAGAGTTTCATGAGGCTGATCAAAGTGAATGTTAGCATCTCCACAAACAAACATGCCCATGGAGGTTGTTGGCATAGTCCAGAAAGTCTGGTAACTGATCAGTAAGCATAGAGTTCTTCAGACGGTTTCTTTGCGGCTGGGAGGCGGCCTGTAGAGGCAGAAAAGATGGAGAGCGCCATGTTGAAGAGTCAGGGAAGACAGGATTAGCTGAAAGGATGAGCGGTTGCAGGGGGACTTCTCCTTAATGGTAGAAGTTTTGCTTAGAGTGTCCTTGTTGATGATGGCGATATCGCCACCTGGGGATCCAGAGGGTCGTGGAAAGGACTCAGCAGTATAACCGCAAGGGGCAAGCCTCGTCCTTTTTTGCATCTTCACCCCTCTCGAGCCACGTCTCCGTCACATACATGATGTCGATGGAGTTGTCGTGGATGAAAGTGGCAATTTCATGTCGTTTATATGCCATGTCATCACTCTTCACAGACTGGGCGTTAAACGCTGCCGCACGCAAACCCTCACCGTGAGGGGCATCATCACAAGGCATACAAAGTGCTTGAGAGAAGGGTATCTGTATGAGGTTCTTCAGGTTGGCAGACCTGTGTTTATCCGCAGAATCTAGGGATGTCAAGTGGTGAACTGATGATGGGCACTGTGTGGGACACATTACGCTATGGTTACTCTGTGCAGGCTGGCTCACTACTTGAATCGCCCCGCTGTTTCTTTCTCCCCCCCGTCTGCATCCACGCTTCCAAGGAAGCCCCAACACCAATGCGCAATTCACGCAAACGACAAACGAGATCAAAGTTCGGAATTGAACGTTGGTATGTCGAGCAGCTGATCACGGGCAGTAATGCAGGTGGTGGCCGGAAGGAGGAGGAGACGGGGGGGGGGGGGGGGGGGGGGGAGAGGGGAGGAGCAGCACGGAAGGAGGAGAGAGTTGTGGGGGGAGGATGGAGAGTGGGGAGAGGGGAGGAGTAACGCAAGTGATGGCTGCAGAGTAATGCAGGTGGTGGCCGGAAGAAGGAGGAGGGTGAGGGGGGGGGGGGGGGGGGGGGGGAGAGGGAGGAGCAGCACGGGCGGTGACTGGAAGGAGGAGAAGAGTGGAGGGAAGGAAAGGGGGCATTTTCATCGTGCACGTGAAAAGCACGCAGCTGACAGCCTGGCTGTGACAGGTGCAAACATGTCGCTGGCTGGGACAGAGAAAGCTTACCAGTTGAAAGTAGAAACAACGTCCAGATTGCCCGAAGGCGGGATGGTTGAATCACACAAAATAGTGTCCAAAAGATGTAGAAATCCATAATAGTCATTCTGGTAAATAAATCAGAACCACACAGCGCGCACAGGAGAATCGGACATCTGCAGCCACACGGCGAGTAAGCGATTCTCAATTTTCCATAATTGATTTAAGGCTGTATGTGGAACTGTTAGAAGGCTCTATTTTTTTTTTAATCACTTAAAGGCAATGCTTTACTCCGAAAAAGTATTACCTTTCAAAGTTTCTTTGAGCTAATTAGAATTTGAGAAGCAGTTCAGTTGACATGAGGTTGGTCTCTGTTTTGTAACTTTATCAAATCGGCGTTCTTTTACACTTCGTTTTGTGTGTTCATTTGCATTTAGCGTCGATTTCAGTATCAGAGCAGTCTCTTTAATTTTCTGTGACAAAAATGCAAAGAAAATGTTTCACTGAACCGCGGTGAAAACTGTGAAATGTCATCATAGTTTATTACAAAAAACAAACACTATTTTCTTAACTAAATCCCAGGGTTTTTTTTTTCTGCTAGACTTATCCTCGTCTTTAATCTGTTGCTTGCAGTTGTCAACGAGTCAAACAGCCTACCAGTTTTTCAGTCTGATGAAACGCACGAATAAGTTAATGACTTGCGCGCGAAAGCAAAGGGCACAAAGCGCTTCCCCGACAGACAAACCAAACAACAAACAAAAACACTCACCACAATGAACGCACGGACTCGGAAGTCTCGTTGTCTCGCATACAGACGACGGCCACGCAGCAGACTGACAACTCCTCGACCAATAATCCGCCCTAAGGAAGTCTGTCATTCCCTTTCAAAACAAAAACTCCTCCACAACACGTGCGGAAGTACACATAACGAACCACCACTAAGCAAGCACCCCGTCACCAACTTGATAACGTTTCAATTGTTTCCCAGGTCTCTTCACTCTGCATGCAACACGCGCGTCGTCTGTCAGCCCCTCTGGCGTCAGTGATGTACTATCGGCAAAACGCAGTTGCCATGGTGAATACAGGTCGTCGGTGCCCTCATACTGTCTTGAGGCAGTTCGTGTTCTGACGGTTCACCGCTTTGAAGCCAGCGATAGCGGTTTTTTTTTTTTTTTTTTTTCTCTTGTCTTTTGTTTTTTTTTTTGGTGGAAAACCTTTTGTTTTGTTGGGTTGCCTTCCGTGTGAGGTTTGAACTGATCTCGCAGTTAGTCTATGAATGTACCATCGGTACTTTTCGGGGGGAACAAAGCTGCTGCCAAGCGACTTGCCCTGTGAACCCTTGTCATGTCAATGTCAAATTCCCCTTTCCTGCCTCGCGTATACGCGGAGCGCGCGCGCGCGGAGGCGCGTGTGGTGTTTTGCGTGCCAGTGTCGGTGTGTTTTTTATATACTGTTAGAGAGAGAGAGAGTGTGTGGTGTGTGTGTGGTGCGCATGTGTTGAGGTGTTTCTCTGTGTGTGGTGGGTCCGTGTCTGTGAAAAAGTGGAGGGGAGGGGGAGAAAGGCTCTGATCTTCACAAAATCAGGAAACACCTGGGGGGAAATATTTGTAAGGACTGAGGAATGCGGGTGTGGAGGATGAAGGTGAGCGAAGGGGGAGGGGAGGGGAGGGAGACATGCGTCATCTGCCAACCACACGAGCGAAAACAAAAGCAAGCGGAGGCCGGACATCTTATTCTTTCCCACGTTTCTCTGATCAAATGGACAGCGAGCACAGCTACGATTGTCTCTCCCTGAGGGAGGGGAGGCACATGGGTGTAGGTCTGGCGATGGGTACAGGACGTGGGAAAAAGAGAGAGCATACTTTTACTCATTAATCCTCTTCCTGTTTGACGAGACGGACAAACAGCATTGTCTTGTAAGTGTTTATTAACCAGGAATTGCACTGCTGTTCAGAGCCTTGCGTATGGATCTATGTACAGCAAGATTTGTGTTGTTGTTATTCCTTCTCATTTTGTTTGTTTTTTGTTTGTGTTGTGAATTGATTTTGACTGTGCGCGACAGCTGTCTTGATCATTCCTCGGATCCACAGTTCAGGAGAACTTGTTTGTCGCTATATCCTTATCCTTTTTTTTTTTTTTTTTTTCCCGGCACGACGGGCTGCTCTCCGTGACGACAGTCAGCGTGGGCGCTTGGCTGATCAAGGGGCGACATATCGCGTATACATTCCTTTTTCAATCCATCAATCCCTGTCCTGGTGCCAATGATGGCAACGTGCTTCACCAACGCACTGCAAGACCGGGGCCCATTTCTCGAGGGCCATAAGATTTTTGTATCAGGCTGTCGTTTGTGACTCCGAGTGGCGAAGAGCAAAGAAGACTAGCCGATGAGGCGTGGAAACATAGCTCTGTCAGGCGAAAACCCCAGAGGTTGAGTGATGAACAGGGAACAGACCAGTGACAGGGGATCATAATCTAATAGGGCCGACAATAGCATGAACCCTAACACAGCTTCAACTAGGGACGGTGGAGATGTGTCTTGTGGGCACGACACGTTCCGACTCTTGTGTGTGTGTGTATGTGTGTGAGTGTGTGTGTGGGTGTTGTGTGTGTGTGTGTGCTTGTGCGGGATCGACCTTACATTCGACACTGTTATGTAAGTGTGTGGTTGATGGGTGGTGGTGTGGTGTGTGTTGATAGTGCCTTACATTCGACTGTGTGTGGTGTGTGTGTGTGTGTCTGTTGTGGTGGGGGTGTGTGTGTCCGATTAGACATTCCGACTTGTGTGGTGTGTTGGGTGTGTGTGTGGTGGTGGTAGTCCGAGAAACACACTGCGCATGATGATAAGCTGATGAATACATGAATTCAGATCACAAGATGAGACAACTTAAGACCCGAGGGT
>JADBJO010024015.1:0-25727 GCA_016801955.1 Conus betulinus | reverse complement strand
GTCAGTCAGCGTTCTTTCACTTTTTTTCTCCATAAAAGTGCAAGCTTGTGGGCAACCTCATCGATATCAAAGCAAATGCCATCTTTACAAGGTGCTGCTATAGGGATTTCACATGTGACTGAAGACTGTACAAGGTGTTATACCACTGGCTCTTCAGTTATAGTCTCATTCGAAGGATTATTCTTTTTGGGAAATGGACCGTCCCGAACACTTAATGTAACTGCAAGGAAAAAAAAAAAAAAAACAGTGTAGAGCTTCATATCAAACACAGAAACACCAGGCAAATCAGGATCATCGAGCCCAGCGCTGTCGAATGGGCCTCTGTAGAACTGGGCTCTTGTTTTCGTTCTGACACAAGTTGTTCGGCAAGGCAATGGCAATGTTCTTCATTACTAGTCCACCATTGATCTTCTCTTTCATCTCTCCAATGTTTCTTTCTTTTAGTCAAGCAGGCGTAACACCTTTTAGTTCTTGTTGTAGTTTTTCCAATGTTTTTTTTTTTTCTTTGTTCCTTCCCCCCCCCACCCCCCTTTTTTTTTCTTTTTCCTTCTTTGTTTGTTTTTTGTTGTTTTTTTTTTGTGTTTTCAGGTATACTTTCAAAGGTTGCTACTTGATTTTCAAGATACTTATGCTTCATAAACTGATGGTGCCACTTTAACTGTATTGTTTATAGCTACAGTTGTCCGTACAATGTTAATTCAAGAACAGTAAAAAAATACTGATCTCATGTTTGACCTCCACATGACTGTCATCTAACTCTGGCTGTCATGAGCTTACACACAAAGTATGAAGCAGTTTCTTCTGTTTGTTCAAATTTAGATGCGGTCAGGAAGGGCTAAAATAGAGTATTTGAACCATTTCAAACGCTTGGTAAAAATCACAATACCATAGATATGATTAGCACCAATGGTAAGTGCAGTGACTGATGACTGGAAGGTTCTCTCAGTTCAAATCCAGTGAGTGTTGCTGTCAGCTATGATGGGAATCACTGGTCCCGACAAGGTTACGTAAGTCCCACTTTAGGCATGTATCTCTGAGAGTGCCGACTCAGATATGGAGACTGACATTTTTGGCCTTGACCTGCATCTCTTCAGTTTAGTTTGATTGATCTGTTTTTCATGACATCTGTGGCATGCAGGCACCACATAATTCTTGTTATCTCTTTCCAGAGTCGAAGACAGTGTCTGAAGGTGCTTGGAGATCCAGACTTGAACCTCCAGCATGTTACCATCACTTCGGTACGTCAGGAGAAACAGCGCCATCATCATACCAGGGCGCCACTCTGCCAGCCACAAAAAATCCAGCATACTGTCATGCAGACCAAACAGTGACCTCAGCTGAGACTTTGTATTTTGTCCAAGGTTACTTTGAAGGCAATGAGCAAGAAAAGAAAGGAGGGGTAGGAGAAGAAAAATACGAGATAAGACTGACAGTGTTACTTCTCCTAAACCCACTAATCTGTAAACTTGAAGAAAATACATTCTGTGAAACTTCATTATGTGTAGAGAGAGACACTTACTGATGCATGATTGCCACAGGCACAAGACCAATCCACCTACCCACACCATTTCCCACACCTCTACTTTCCCTCCCCCTGCCCTCCCCCATCCTCCATTTCTACCCCAGCTTGCTGCATGCATGCACGCACACACACAACACACACACACACACAACACACACACCACACACATATACATATATTATATCTCTTCTCTGCCCAAACTGTCTAGATCTAAGATCTATGTCAATGTATATATATATTTTTTTTTTTTACACTTAACACTAAAATCAAAAATAAAAAACACAGGGTGTTTACAAGCATTCTGACATGCATGCACACATTTACAGAATTCATGTAAACATTCATTTGGTTGTTATCTTTTTGCCACACTTGGTCATTGTGGAGATATTATGTAAAGCAGAAAGTGAAGATTTTTTTTACGGGTCTTCAAAAGTATTTGCAGCGAGAAAAACTACACAGCAAGTATCATGTTTTCTTTTATTTATTCAGGCCTGTTATATTGTACAGTGGAGTCCACTAAGCAAAGTTTCTAGAGTTAACAGAAATGCTGGTGTATACCAGTGTTCACAAAAAAAAAAACAAAAAAGGTTGTCACAAAGATGTGTATACCAGCGACGAAAGGATGACTACAGAAAGATGACAAGGCTAGATGAACATAGTATGCACACCTTTCGTCAACAGCTGTGTCCATAAGAACACAGATCCAAGTACAGGAAAAGCTCATACAAACTACAACTATTACGGTTTCCATGACAGCAAAGCCCAAAGTCAGTCAGTCACTCACCACAGACCCTCCCCTTCATGAGTCACAAAACCCTCCACTGTCATGTAGACCATGCGGTTGGTAAAAATCAAAAACGGTCAACTTCTGATCAGGTCATGATGTGTAATCATGATTGTAAGTACTTGTAAGCCTGGCAACAGAACTTACGAGCTGTATCACATCAGATAGTATCACATCAGCACTGACCACTGTTGAAATAAGGGAGAAATGTTCCTTTCTCGATATTTTTTATACACTAAGATAGCCATTTGTTTGATTGCTTTGAGTTGTGGATATCTGGTTGAAAGCCATATTAGTCTCCTGAACCAGTGACCAGTCTCAAAATGCTACTCATAGCAGCCTTTATGAAAGGAAGCAGTCATATTGTCTGATTGTCAATGTTCAAAGAAGAGGGGCTGTGTTGGTGTTTTTATGCAAGAAGGCTAGAAACCTGGGACTTATTTCCCAACTTTATGTCAAACAGAGTGATGATTGAAATTCACTTATGCAGCCACAAGAATTTCGACATCCCAAGCATGAGTTTGCGTTTCAATGCTCACATTACCCATGGAATTTCACATGAAGAAAACAAGGGTTTAGAATGTGAAATTGCTCACATGTAATAATGTTACTGAAACTTGTGTTAACTGGACTCCACTGTGCAAGTGCATAGTAGAACACTGCCTAAAGTTATGTTGAAGTCATGTTTGCCTGATTATAATGATTGAAAGATTTTTCACAACGCTGTTTATCCATCTCTCTCTCTCTCTCTCTCTCTCTCTCTCTCTCTGTTTTTCTTTTTTTTTTTTTTTATAAAACAATGGTATTTCCTTTTCATTGGTGACATATGTCTCCCCAGCAAACACACATAAGCCTTAAACATTAATATGTCATTTGTAGCTGAAAACAAAAATGGTTTCTATTGATTCATCAACATTTTGAACACACTTCTACACATGCACACACGCACGCATCCATGCACACATGCACGCACACATGCACACACATGCATGCACCCAAGCGATAAGGTTTGGTTGATATGAATTAGATGTTGAAGATATAAACATGTTCATTCTGCCTTTGTCAACCATTTTCCTTGCTTTGATGTGGAAACTCTTCTGCTTTCTTCTTCTTTGTATGGTAATCACAAACTGTAGCGTGCCAGCTTTTTTCATGCAGTCTGGTAATCAAACAGTGAGACTTGTACACACTGTCCAGAGTGGACGCTACTTGTCTGTTCTACAATGTCTGTTTACCCATATATTTTTTTTCAATGTAATTTTGTGGCAGGTAAATGTGTTTTTTTTTTTGTAAGCTTTTCAGGATTGTCCTTGTTTTTGAAGTGTTAAGTCAAGGGGAACACCTGGTGCTCTTAGCTCAGCCTGTTTTTAGTCTGTCACAAGGAGATCAATCGTTCTTTTTTTTTTTTACCATGTCTTTTGTTGTTTTTTGTTGTTTGTTTCTTTTTTACGGAAATAAGCTTTTTTTTTTTTTTGATCCGACTTGTTCAGATGTGACTTTTTTTATAGTTTTTTTTTTTATTTGACTGTGTCAGTTTGACAGCCCCAGGTAAGGCTGTGTTTGGTGGGCTCGGCTATAATGGTCAAAACTATAAAATGGTTCTTTTTTTTATTTTCATTGTTCAGCCTGTAGATCACATTGTTTTGCTTCAATTTTTAATCCTTGGGGTACGTTTTGTTTTGGGATTTTTTTTTGTTTTGGTTTTTTGTTTGCCATGTAGTGCCTTTACTGTAGCTGACAATGCGGTTGATCTGTTTTTTTGCTTGCATTCTACAGTACAACGCCTCCGGGGGGGGGGGGGGGGGGGGGGGGTGGGGGGGGGGGGGGAAAGGGGGGGGGGGTCATCCGCTTTGTACATACTTGTAAGCTGTTGCCAGGTCATTGCATGCATTCTGTGTGATGGAATGGTGGGGTGTATGGAGTTTTTTGATATATACTCACCTTGTTTGGGAGACTGTAGAAGAATGACACCATTTTCCTTTCATTTGGTCAATGTTCATGGCTTGTGTCATGGCCGTAGGCAGTCTCCATGTAACACTTCATTGCGGCACAAACAGATCAGAACAAACTCAGGGTCCACCTGACAGTTTCTGACAGCAGCCCCAGTCAGTGTCAATCAAAGTCCCATTTCATCCCATGTTTAGGCTTGAACTGCATGTACAAACACACCATGGCTGTGGAAACTGTCAGTGGTACAACTTACAAGTTCAGCTTACTCAGGAACTAAGGTACTGATGAAAAGGGAATAATAAACGGAGCTACATTTAGACAAGGCATGGACGCATATAAAGTGAGAAAGTGGGTGAAAGAAAGAGAGAACGGTTTAAGGCACTTTTGGTCTTTCAGAGGCCTCTATCATAGAATGGCAGCCTTATTAAAGAACATCAGCACAGGAAGTTTGACATCCATAGTTTAAACCATGGACAGAGCAAAACTTTCTCTTCCTCTCTCCTCTCTGTGTGTCATTATACCTTAAGCCATGACCTGGGTGCCAGTTTTTTGGAGGGACAAAAGTAACTGAGTCTATATGTTGTAGCATGCATTTTATATATATGTAATACACCCCTCATTTGCAAAGGATCTATTGCTGACTCAAGTCTGTTATTACATGAAAAAATGCGCTGTGACGACAAAATGACAACACAACACTGTATAAGACAATATGTTGCTGTGTAAAACATAATGTGCTGCAATGCAAACATATTTGACAGAGAATCAGCAAAAGATGTACTGAAACAATTGACAGGTCATGTTTGTAAGGATTGTTTATTTATTTGCTTATTTGTTGTTGTTGTTTTTAACATCTTCAAAGTGGTAAATACTGGGAGTTAGCAAGATAATGTTACTGTGTCTTAAGGACACTCGGCATTTGTCATTGACACATTGATGTTACAAACAATGGTGTTTTGCACAGTCTGATTTTTTTTGTATGTAATACTTGCACTTGTCAGTTCCAGTTCAAAGTCTTTTTTTAACCATCTCAAACCCATGGAATAACAGATGAAAAACTCTAGTGCAAGAGTTTTAAGGTATACTTTCTACCGATTCCCCTTTATGTAGAAGTAAGAGTAGAAAAATGAAATCCAAACAATAAAAGGAAACAACCAAAAAGTACCAGACAATGAACTGTTTTACCCCTTTCATTTCATTATTTGGTTTTAGTTTGGTGAAAAGATACTGGGATAGCTGTTACACATGATAAAAAGTTGATGGGATGGATCCATGAGGTTTGGTGATGTTATGTGGAAAAAAGAATGGCAACGCTCATGTTATGATGTGGTTCAGTTATGTTTTACGACACTTGTAAGGTTCTGTTCTGAGCAGCTGTATTTCTGATCACAAACATGCAATATATCTTCTGTGCCTGTGTGTAAGAATTCAGCAATATTTTAAGCCTTGCTATGTTTCAAGTGCCAAGTTCTGGGTATGTTTTAATATGGAATTTTTTATACGTATATACATTTACATATTTTCAATGAATTGTTGTTAAATCTGTTACCTCCCTGCCCCCAACTCCAGTACATCTATTCCTAACTTTTATAGGTTTGTGTGATATTATACATTTTTAACCTTTTTTGTGGTCTCTTTCTAATGTCTCAGATGATAACATTACATCTGTTTTGGTATTTTACTTCCGTTCTTGGGCTGTGTGGGCAAATTTATTTGCTTCTTTGTTGTGCTTTATTTCCTTGGGAAATTTGTTAGAAGCTGGCTATGTACTAATCACTCTTTACTGTTATTTCATTTTTCTTTCATGCTTCTTTTTTAAACTTTGAAAAATCTTTCCCTCTGTCCATCATAATTCCTTTTGAAGTGGACCAGTGAAATGAGAATGATATAACAATTTTTTACATTAAAAAAATCAGATTTTGCAAGCTAAACAGAATGTTGGTACCGAGACTGGTCATTTGTTGTTGTTATTATCAGTGTGTTGTTAATAAAGTCTGCTTACAAATATCAATTTGTATATCCTAAGCAGTGCATTCTAAATGTTTTGCAATGAGTGTTTGGGTGGACTAATCGGTGAATAAACGAGTGATTTTCTTTATAGCTGTGTTTGTCCGATGTATGGATCTATTAATTCTGTTTTATACACAAAACTGAAGCCCATCCTAGATAGTAAATGTGTATGTTGCATTCAATTTCTTTTCATTCTTGCAGTGCACAATTTTTTTTCACAGACTGATACACACACACACACACACACACACACACACACACACACACACACACTCACACACACACACACACACACACACACACACACACACACACACACACACACACACACACACACACACACACACACACACACACATGTATGGAAGGTAGTGGTAACAACCTGTAGAAAGAGCTTGACAGCAGTTGGTATTCAGAGAAGAATCACCGCACAAATAAATGTTTAGGACCCTGATCTCCTAATACATTAAGGGGATGGGGGGAGGGCTGGGCCACATCCATGCCATTGCTCCTAGATTCCCTTCTGCTGTCAGAAATAATTTTGGTACTGCCATGATTTGAACTTCAGCCCCTTGAGGATGAGGCACCTCTTGGTGTTGCCCTTTAGACGAATGTCATGCCCACATGGCATCTAATATAAGTTTAATATTGATGAAGTTCACTTTTGTTTTTCCTCAGCCAGATCTAGCTAGAATCTATTCAGCCGTTTTTGCCATTGCCTACAGGTTTCTGATTCATTTTTTTCCATCAGAAATCAAGAGCTATTTCATGAGATCATGTGCATCCAAAGATGGCCAGTTTGTGTTCTAGTGTGCTCTGCTGTATCTGCGCATCCAGTTTGTAGGCTTTTTTTTTTACATGAAATTTCTGTCATTCTCTTGTGCGCTCTTTATGTATGGCAAGTTGAGTTTTGGGTGTTTGGCATTGAGAGTCTGTACAAATTCCTCATCTGAATGAATAATCAGCATGAATGTTATTGGCACTGTGGTTTGAATCCTGGAACAAATAAAGAGAAGGAAAAACTAGCATTGATAAATAATTATTTGTCATGAAAATGACTTTGGCAAAAGACATTACAATGAAAGTATGAACAACTTTTCTTATATTACCTAGTATCCAATGAATTTTCACTAAAGGAAAGAACTATGTATTGTGCCCGGTTTCATTTCCCCGATGGAGGACAATGTTTATTACAATCAGATTTTACGTCCCCACCCACCAAAGACGATATGGTACTAGCGCAAAAGTAATAGCCAACAAAATGCCAATGTTTAAAGTTGACCATATAAACAAACAACCGGTGAAGCAGTGTTACTGACTGAATTTGTGTAAACATGAGTTTTAAGAAAAAAAGCACAAAAAGGGAGGGAGGGGGGGGGGGAGCAAACAAAAGGCAAAACAGCAGTGCAAGTTATTTTTGGTGAGGTTTTACGTTCAAGCCTGCCTGCACAGTGTAAAGTGGCAGATAGACAGAAAGGGCAATATTAGTGGCTCTCAAGTTTATGGTCAACATTCACCAAATGGTGATATCGTGAGAATGCATGTATGGTGATGAGAAGGCCATTTATAGAAACCACTGGAACGAGAACACGTCAGGATGAGCAGCAAAAGTGACAGTTTATGCTGGACACCAGCTTGATTTTGATCTTTGAGTCTGATTGCAGTCATCTTGCTATATCACGTGTGACTCAGCCAGCCCGGAAACTTTAATTGCAATGAATACTCATGAAAGATATAAACGTCCTATTAGCCGTAGTCTTTTATGTACACGCTGTTCCCAGACCAAGAAAGTATAGGGATTCAAAGGTAGTGGAGGCTATGTTCAGTTGTTCAGCTCAGGGGACAGTTCCCCATGTACAACTATGCTCCTTCTTTCATCCCATAAACAGGTCCTTCCTCACGCTGAAGTGGCCCCCACACGGAGTGGGTTTAGGCAAAGCCTCTCTTACTGCCCAATGACCTGGTTCGACGTTTTGGTCTAGGCACGCCTCTGCCCCAAAGGACAGAAGTGTGTCCCTTGGTCCGAGTCCTGGATCCTCGTGAGTCCTCCCGGAACATGGCAATGAGACTAATCATAGCATCTTGTCAAAGGAACATCACCTATGGTACATCATGACCACAGGTGAAATTCCACCAATCCAATAGCTTTCAAAGTTTGCCAGTAAAGAGTTGTCATGGAAAAAAAAGAAGAAAAATGCGATGAAGACATTCAGTCAGATTAAGTGAACAAATTACAGTGTACAGGAAATCTGCTAGCTCTACATTTGAGGATCCGAAAGGAGATCAAAACTTGTTGAAGAAAATAATAGAATACCCTACCATGTAATCACTGAAGCATTGTCAATCAAACCACTACTGACTGTGTTGGTGCGCGTTATGTAAGCCTGTAATAGCCTGTCCTCGGACCTTCTAAAAGATGCAGGTCTCCACACGTTTGACAGATCAGGTGATTGCTAGCGAAAAAACAAACTATGGTTTTTAAGAATGAAGTGAAATTTCATGCAAGACGATGAGGTGTAAAGTGTCACTCTAACACAAGGTAATCTGTGCATGTAACACCAACATTGTACTTGCGGAAATTATTGATCTTTTGTACATCTGATCACTGGCACACAGAAACAAACAAGCGATCTAGAATGAAGTTCCAGTTTTTAAAGCTTGTTGAGTATACATACGAAACAGCGACATACGAAATGCTTATAAAACAACATATCAAACAAACACTCGGCGTCCAACTTATAAGCGCTTGATAGAAAGATGCAACGTGGCTTATACTACGATCGTTTAATTTTGCTACGTATCCATGGTGCAGATTCAAATCAAATGGGGATACAGTGTCCGTTTAAGACGATTATTTCACTTTTTTTTTAACTGAACATGAACACTGTGAAGTTACTGTTTACGAATTATGACTATCTATGGAGAAATATATATTTTCATGGAATGTTGAAACTTTCCTATCATTTAAGCCCCTAAAAGCCGACATTTTGTACTTTTTGCATCCTATTTCAAACAAGTTTATGGGAAGTAATTCTTCAAAGTACATGCAAATAATAACTTCCTCTGGCGGGGAAAAATATTTTCCCTCGTGAACTGACTTGCCAACAGAAGTTAAAAAAAAAAAGTAACCATTTGCGTGCCGATCCTACCTTTACCCCATGGGGTCGAGACAGGTGAAAATGGCGGGAGAGAAGGCAACGGATCCGGATCAAAGTGCAGACACAGAATCTGTGTGACCTTTGCAGAGGTGTCTGCTCTCCTGTGTGTCCTTTTAGCTCCAGACTTGCGTGGCCTTTTTGTCTTGAGCATTGTTACAGATCACATTCAGAAACAGAAACACAGATGCTTTTCAAGCGAGGCGAGAAGAATTAGAGTTCTTAGCTTGTCCACATGACTCGAGCTGAGACAGGAAAACGTTACATGCAGCGATCACGTACAATGTATTTACTTCTTTTAATTCCTTTTGAAACAGAAACATTTATTGTCAAGTAGTTACACGTTTGAACACATGATGAAATATTCTGCCACCTCTTTGAACAGGCAACGAGGCGCATTTACAGGTCTTGTTGGCTGTTTTTTGGAATTTGTTTGATGTGACTGTTTCCGAATGTGTTTATTATTTGCCTGTGTTTACAGTCAACGGTTCCAAACGCCTTTTCCAAATTAAACGCGGCTTCAAGCACAATCTGTTTCTGTTATTCTCATTCCAACCATGAATTGATATTTTAAGTTAATGTATGCAGAAAATGTATAAACGTAAACATTAAAACCTAGCTTTTACCGACAGAGACTGGGACCAGTTTGTTTCTTCTGTTGAGAACACTATCGATGATTTGTTGAGTTGGACAATTCTACTCGTTCAGTCTGGCTTGATTCGGCTGCTATTTTTAAGATATTCTAAAAGCCATCATGTCATTAGCACTAGTTTCACCCATGCCAATACATGTGGGCCATTTACGTTAATTCAATATATATAGTCTTCACACACACACACACACACACACACACACACACACACACACACACCACACACACACGCCATAATGTTTTTTTTTTTCTGTTTCTGGGTTCAGAAAAAAAATACATTATCTTTGGTCACACAGTTTACCAGAGATTCAGCATAGGAAAGTGGAGGTGACGTGTAGCAAATCTGCCTGGATTGCCGATTTTGACCCAAACTCCATCACTACAGGCAATGGATTGAATACCAGAAACTAAGGTCACCATGAAAACAGAGAATGAAGGGCCAGACAAACACAATGTTTCCTTGTATTGTAGCAGTCAGGGAGGGGGCTGAAGTCATGGAGTCTGATGGTTTATGTCAAAGCTGCCTGGATGTTTAAATTTCTGCATTTTCTGTCATACACCTCTGCCTACACCTGGGAAAGAGATACAGATGCATAAATTTTTTTGAGTGTTGGTTCAAAAATTCAAAGCAGCATTCTGAGGTACATATGTCATCAATTCAGTGACGGAAACCTGGCTTTCGTGGTCTCAGCCTTCCCAGTTGGGCTAAAATAGTTCCCCAACTCTGGGCATGGTTGCTTTGCAGTAACAGTTCTGGTGGAGGAGGGGGGATGCAAGGAAGGGGGATGCTACTCCTGCAACCAGCAAGCCTCAGTCCAGGATGGTGTTACTGTCGCTGGTCCTTGTGCTCAAAAATTTTGTTAAACATGTGGGTGTTCAGATAGATATAGATGGATGGATGGATGGGAGGGTGGGTGGGTTGATGGATGGATGGATGAATGGATATGTGCTGCCACAGTAAGCAACATACAATAACTATGCTCTACCTCAGTACCTGCATGCCAAGTACTAGCAATTTTTTTTTTTTTCTTTTTTCAAAACAGACTGGATGTACTGTGGCATGGCGGGAGGTTTTCTCTTCATCATTCTTCAGCTGCTCCTGCTGGTTGACTTCACACACGCATGGAATGCCACCTGGTGAGGATGTTGTGTCTTTGAGGAATGAAATGATGGGGAAACACAGACAAGATGGAAAAAAGCCTTCCAATAAACTGCCACAGCAATCAAGCATTGTGTTCTCAGATAGTGTCAGTTTTAAGATTTTTTCAATGAAAAGTATAAGGTGGTTTCACAGACTTTGAAATAATCGTGTTTCATTATTACTGGATCAGTTGAAATAAAGTGGATATTTTCAAAATCATTGCTGTAGTATGAGTAAGTGATGCCAAAGCCACTGCTCTAAAATGATGGTGAAAGATGATGGTAATCAAAATAGAATGCAAATATTGCCACAATCGCTTGACTTCCAATTCTAGTGAAGTTTTGCATGCTGTTTTGATTACACATATTTCTCACATCAGCTTCAAGCACTGATTGTAAATACCCACTATTTCATACAAGAACACAGGTTTTTAAGAAATCATCCTAGAACACTGATTCTAAAAAACAAATACAAGAACACTTTTCCTTTTTTTTTTTTTTTAAATCATGTTTATTTCATCTGATCCACCACTGATGTTTATGACCTTTAAAGCTCACAACTTGAAGAATCATAAAAGTATCCAATAATGAGTGTATAAAGTCATCGGAGAAGAGCTCAAAGGATATGCTGCAAAGCAGCAATGTATGTCATTAATAAGGGAGATGCAGAACATTGTTTTATAACAATGCTGATCAACGATCATTTCATTCTGGGAGGATTCTCTAAGCTTTGCTGATTTCTGTTACCTATTGCAGGGTGAAATTCGTAAAAGTGCAAGCGACATTTTCCCGAATTTGAAAAGCTCCTTCTGCTTTTCAGGTGAATTGAAATCCATGTGGGCACCAACTGGACACAGAAAAGTGTTTTTGAAGGAGAAAAAAAATTTGACAGCAAACCTTGTTATAATGTACAGGCATGAGGTTAGAGAATAGTCAGATCATTGAAAATCAAATCAAACATGAAATATTTTTTAAACTCCTTTTTTTTTTAAAGAAATTACATGAAAAGACAAGACATCACTGTTCATAGTAATAATATTTTCAAAAAATTAAAGTAAGGAGATGTTTTCTTAATGTCAGATGCAAATGAGAAATCCAGAGTCTGTGTGATGATTTTCATATGGAAGTCAGGGAGAACAAGCTATCAACTGGCAGCCAGTGTCAGCAAGTTGCAAGAATCCCACCACCCTCACCCTCCACCCCACCCCCCCTTTTCAGTTTCTTTCCCCACCTATCCCTTCTTTGTCACTTTCCCATTCTCCCCACTCCAAGATGAATTGGTCATTTATTAGCAATCACACAAGACAGCTGTCTCACAGAACAAGAGATGAAAGCATTTTACCCTTTGAAATTTTCCATCTGTCTTTTATTTCATTTATTTTACTGATTCATATTAACAGCTGAATTTGAGTCGTTTGCAAAGACTGTGGATGGAGATGGATAGCTAGACTTAATGTATGTATCAGCAGCATTGTTTGTTTTCTCCATTGATCTGCAGACTGTGGAAGCATGATAGGGAGTATATTGCCAAGAATTCTTAAATCAAAATCTGAAACATTTTTAAGATTATGTGGAGATCAGACATGCAATCACATGCACGCTCACACACCCACACACACACACACACACACACACACACACACACACACACACACACACACCATGTATGCATCCATACGCGCACACACACACACACACACACACACACACACACACACACACACACACACACACACACACACACCTTGGTCATGAATTAGAATGTTCATTTGTATATTGGTCAGAGATTATCTTCGATGTAAACATCATTACAGATTACTGGTGTACAGATTTTAACAAATGTTGCTGCCTAGTGATGTGTAGCAGCAACGTTATCAGTAACCAGAGCAGTGTGAGCAAAAGGTTGAGATAATGGAAAAAAGAACAATGACATGTGAACGACTTCTTCTCCTTCTTCTGCATACACAGGCTGATACTCCAGCGGACACTCCCTGTATAGACAGGCAAGGATTAATCCCATCTACCCAACAAAGGGAGTGGAGTTTTGTGTATATGACCGTTTTTGTTTTTTTTTTATCCCGCTATTACGGCAGCTGTACTTTATTTTCGGGGAAGTATGAATGACACAATTACATGTTCACATTTCTTAGAATTGTAGTGAGGTCACATCAAGAGGTTCAGGTGGAAGAGGGAACAGATCAAACAAAATCTATAAGTGGACACACACACACGCACGCACACGCGCACACACACACACACACACACACACACACACACACACACACACAAAATTGTTATTCTTAACTATCTCAAAAATGCAGGTAGGTTAGAAAAAAACAAAAGAGCAATATAGGAACATCAACAACAGAAGTTTTAGTGGCTAGTGATATTCAACTAATGGAACACAAACCACGACTTGTATAAGACCTTGACCACTGAACAATGTGTAGACCTAGAAATTGAACCCATTGAGGAGTTGCACTGTCACTCTGTTCATAGCCACATGAAAAGTATGGTTATTTTTTTTTCTTTCTAAATCATGTTGGACAATACAACAGGTAAGTTATGTTGATGAACTTTGCACTTTTTTGTTTGAATACCTTGTGTATGAAAATGTACTCTCCTTTTTTTTTTTTTCAGGGTTGGGCGTCGATATGGCACAAAGAATACATGTGGTTATGTTGGTGAGGAATTCTTTGCATGAGTACTTTTACATTGTCCATACATGCATACACTGCACATGCATGCATACATGCACCCATGCATAAACATATCTGCTCTCCCTCTTTACACTCACACTCAAACACACCCACACACCCACACACATGTACACACATGTACACACACACACACACACACACACACACACACACACACACACACACACACCACGTAGACACAACACACACACACACATGTACACACACACACATGTAGAAACAAACACAGACGCGTGCACGCACGCACGCACATGCACAAACACACACACACACACACACACACACACACACACACACACACACACACACACACACACACAGAGAAATCCTTGGCACAAGTGCTTGCATGTACACCACTTGTAGGTATATTTCTATCTTTCTGCTTTTCTACCAACGTGTCAGACGGCTTATTCATTCATTCCATTTTAGTGCATGTGTAGCACATTGTTTAGAAGAGTCAGCTTCTTGAGAGTTATTCATTATCATTATAGTCAGTATATAATCATTCTCATTATTTGTATTGAGATGGACATGTTAATGTGTATATCTGCATGGTAAGTGAGGGAGAGATATTCAATTTCATCTGTTAAGTACACATATGAGATTGTCAAAAATATCTGATAGAAACTATGAAACCTTCGTGTGAAAGTTATACTGGTGCTTCATCTTTCAGCTGTCAGAACATTACCTTAAGGAAATTTTGATCATTGCTTTTCTTATTACATAATCCTTCAGCAACAGAAACTTTGATCTGCAGAAAGTCTTGATTGTTGCTGTTGAAATTGCTTAATGAATCCTTCAGCTATAGAAACCTTTCTCTGTAAGAAAGCCAGATTATTACTGATTTTATTACCGTTGTGAAGAATTAGAGTCCATAGTTGACATCATGATCAGCATTCGGGTCAGAGCATTTCTTAATTTTTCCCTACCCTACCCTGCAATTCCCTACACTCCATGAGGAATAAACTTCCACACTGTAGGTGAATCTTCATCAAGTTTTTTGTAGGAACCTACAGAGGATATGTCAAGATGTGCATGTGCCTGTGTGTGTTGATGATTGTAACAGACCATGTGTGTGTCTCACCATATGGTGAAAAAATGTCTGTATTTTGTTGCCGACTCTCCCTGCATCTTTGTCACCCAAACACACTGCCAGTTTAAGGGTGAAGCATTTTCAGGTTCAACAGCCCCAAGCTGTCAACACTGCTTTCTGTGCTGTACAGGGGTGCCCAGTGCCACTAAATCATCCACAATCATCAGGCATGCTGGTGGTCCTCTATTCAGCTGATTTGTTCGTTTTTGCCACTGGGACTCTTTGGAACTCTGTTACCGCTCCCAGATGTTTTTGCATGGACAACATGAAATCAGAATGAAAAGTTGTTGCAGATCTTTTTTTCGCTCGTCTTCCATTTCTTGTCACCATATTTGTAATTTGTTTTTCTTCCTTTATATCGTAAGGGAGTTAGCATGTCTGAATCGTGTTAAATGGATTGTCCTCTGCCTCTGTCACCCTGTAGAGGTGAAAAAACCAACAACAACAAAACGACACTTCCTGCTCAGACTCAAAGTGAGGCTCATTGCAAATAGTCACCACCAGCATTGGAGCACACAGCTCCTGTGTTAACACACACCCAAGTCTTCCCATAAGACATGTATATGAGCAGATTGATATTGACAGGTAAATGGTAGCTATGCAGATTAAGGTCAAAAAGTTAATGGGGGATGTGATGTTTTTTCAGCGACAGGCTTTTGCACCTTCCTGTTCTTCGCCGCTTGCATCGGCGGAGTGGTAATGTTGTTCCTGCATTATGCAGTGGAGGACTGCACCACCAACCGCATCTTCCTGGGTGTGAACAGCGCCCTGTGTGTACTGCTGACTTTGGCCACGCTGCTTCCTTGCATCAAGAAGAGTGAGTCTGCCGCTTTTACAGCGTGTGTACATGGAGGAATGTTTTATGATGATACGAAATATATTGTGTATGTTTTAAAATGATACTAAGTTTGTTCTTATGTATAGTGTACGTTGAACAGTTAGGTAGGAGGAAGAAACAAGTACAGGCAAACAATTTTTTCACAGTTATAACTTGGCAAAGGTTATAGTTAATGGGGAGAACACAAGAATAGACCATTGACAAACAGGTTTCAGACTCCTTAACTGATAGCACAGGGAGATGTTTCTGATTTTGTCAGAGAGCGGTCCTTATTGCACCCATTTTGAATTGATCTTAATTTCCTGGGTGAGATTCAATAATTTCAACTCAACCTAGCTCAGTGAGTCTATTCAAAGTATCTAACAGAGACCTACCGCCAAGAATGAGTAGCTTTTTTCACCAGTGTAGGGAGAATGTTCAAGTCCAACAGCCTAACTTTGCAGCCAGTGAAGGGCAGGCCAGAAAGTTAGGAAGAAAGTAGTGTAAAGAAATGGACAGCAAAAATAAAAGTGAAAAAAAGATCAGTATAGTGAATATATTAGAACCTTTTCTTTAGGATCCAAAAGGGATGTAGGGGAGGTAAAATGTGCCAGCAGTCCAAGTTGATAGCTGTACTGGTAGGTACTGGTCACACTGGCCCTGGCAACAGTTAGAATTGCATGAAACAACTTGCTTTGATCTCCTAAGGGATGTAGCAGTCCCACTGCTTGATTGAACAATTATATGCTTAAAATTATTGGGAACTAGTGGGAAACAAGTGCGGGTAAATGATTCTTCATAGTTATCATAATGATAAGTTTTGTTTATGTGGAGATTTTTCGTTTTTCATACTTTCGTTGGTAATCTACCTGTGTGTGATCTTTTTTTTCCCCCTTTTTTTCATCAGGGAATCCCAATGCCAGCCTTCTTCAGGCATCGGTGATCAGTCTCTATGTGGTTTACCTGACCTGGTCGGCACTGACCAGTGAACCACCTGAAGAAGGTGAGTCACTGTAGTCAGCAGGTTTGTACAGGATCAGCCATTCCGTATGCTGGGTGACTGATATTGAAAACGAAAAAAAAAAAATTTTTTAAAGGAATAATCATGATGTGTATTATTATCATTACGGTGTTTACATGAAAATGTGTGCTCTTTTTTTTTTTATTTTTTTTTAAGTGTAATTTTTTGTGTTTGCTGTTCTTGAGAAAGTGGTGATAAGTGAATAAATCATGTTGGCTACAAGTTTGTTAGGTTTTTTGTGTTGTTTTCTATAGGTAATTTAGAGCTGATTTGTGTTCCTATTATTCAGTTTTTTTTCTTTTTAAATTGACTGATCCTTCATTATTTCCTATCTAGGTTTTGTTATTACTATCTCACTTGCTACTCTTTCAGCACTTTTTTTCAGTCAGTGTATATGATTTATGGCTTTCTGCCCTTCATATGTATATGTTATTGTTCAGTCAATATTGAAAACACTTGGACAGTACTGGTTAGATGTAGTATTTGCAGATTGTTCATCAATTACTATTTGGGGGCGTCAGTGGTACATGAATCCTGCACTTTAGCTTGATAATTATAATGAACTACAATGCTGTTGTTACTCAGTGGATATTGGCGACACTTTGACACCTCTGGCCAACACTCAAGAGAAAGAAGATGCAACTGCCTCAGTGTTATTGGCCCCTGTACCACAGAAGGGGATGGAGACAGCCAGGAATGCATCATACAAGTGTCGGCCGGAACCAGCCTTTCCTCAAGCAGACATGGTATCTGCCTATGCTGGGCTGCTCATCACCTTCGTGATGGCCATCTATGCAAGGTGAGTTGTGTCTAATCAGATGAAGGGGGCGGTTGAAAAATATTTGAGGTTTGTTGGGCTTTTTTAGAGGGTGGGGGGTGGGGTGGGGTTGGGGCTTTTGACTGTTTTGTTTTGTCTGTTAGGTTTGGATAGCAGTCTTGGTTGTTCATATCGTCAGCATTGACGGTAGGGGTGGAGGTGGCTGTCAGGGGAATTAGACGCCGAAAGAATGTTTGCCTGAAGAGAGGAGATGATTGGTAGTGGATGTTTTGCTCTGACCTTTTTAATGACTTGCTGTTCCACTGGACACATCAGTATCTTTTCCTGTGTTTTGAATGGAGTTAATGAGGCGAGACAAACAGCTATTTTTCTTCATTTTTTTTTCCTCATCTCTAGTCACACATTTTTCTCTGGTGTAGTACGTGTAAGAGCATGGGCATGCTTTTGTGCATGTCTCTGTCTTTCAGGCATGGGTTCGCATGGTCTGTGTGTAGAGTTATCATCTCTCAGTTTATGCCAACATTTCTTTGTTATTTTTGGTGGCTTTTCCCCTCCAGTGTTATTTTCTGTGCCCCTCCCCCCTCCTCCCCTGTGGCATTTCTTCCATGTTGTTCATTCTTGCTTCCTCCGATGTTGCCACAGGCAGGTTTGTCCTGTTAAAGTCATGCTAATAGTTGCTACTGGAAGTTGATTGGTGTCAGGATGTTATTATGTAAACCTCTAGAACTAGGGTATTAGCATTGCCGCAGAATAATTTTGGTGGTGTTCAGTGTGTGTGTTTTTGTGAGTGTGTGAACATGCATGTGTGTATGTGTGTGCGTGTGTGTGTGTGCGTGCATGTGTTGCATCGTACAATCCCAACAGAAATATTTTGTTCTTTTTCAGTGCAAAAGCTTGTTTTAATCTGACTCCTTTGAATTTTTCTACTTTCCAGTGTCCGGACATCCACTGATGCACATAAGCTAGGACTGCGCAACAGGGTATTTCTTTTTTTGTCGCTCTGTAATTACTGTGACATTGGTAATGCATTATTTTTTTATGAATTTTAAGTTATTCTGATGATTGTGGAGAAAAAGCTGTTTGTGTTCAGAGGGGAGACAGAATAGAAGGAGAGAAAGACAATATAATTTCATGTTTGTGTATCATTATCACTATTATCGTCTTTGATAGCTATACCATGGAGCCTGTTTCTCACAAGTTTCAGAGGAGAAGTTTTTGCTCAGGGATAACTAAGACTCTCACCAAGTAAACAAAGTCTTAAGTTTACAGAGTTGGAACAAATGTCAGAAAGCTAACAAGACAATTACATCAAATCTTTCTTTTCAACAGGGTATCCATAATGACATGAAACCAAGTTAAGAGAAATGTGGCGTAATCCAAGATATGGTTATTTTTGTTGTCTGTATTTTTGGTCTTGTATAAAATGATGATAAATGTCTTTCAACAACCTCAACTACGAAACAAAGTGTGGGATTGCATCAGATTCTATAGAAACACTATCATGTCTGTTGGATCCAGCTGTAAAACCTTGATATATTCAGACATGGATTAGATCTTTTACTGATATTGTGACGTGTGCCATATTCTGTGATGAACTATCGCCAGCATTAGATTACATAGTAAAACTAACATGTTTACAATTACGTCATAAAAACTGTCATGTGACAGATTGCATGGTATGCACTCGCACTTTTTAACTAATACATATTAGTACTTTTACAAACACATGCGCACGCGCGCACACACACACTCACACACACACACACATGCACGCATGCATGCACAGACACAGACACACACACTGTAGATGAACTTTTAGAAGAAGTCTTGAAATCAGATCATAAGACCTATGTTTGAATACTTGGTTACAGGAGGGACGTGCCTGCTTTTGCTGTATTATAAAGAAACGTAAGTGCTAATTTTTCTCTTGCTTAAGCTGCATTGTAAGGGTATGAAAAAGTAAATAATAATGTTCATTAATTTTGATTGTCTTATAAAGAAGTACAGCTGCTTATATTCAATCTCTTTTACGGTGTTTACAATGAAACGCAAGAGATAATTTCCAGACATAATTGTGTTATAAAGAAACATGTTTATTTTCCATTTCTTTTCCTGTTTTATAAAACTGAAAATTTTGATCAGTGTCCATTATTTTTTATGTCTAATAAGAAAAAAAATGTAGACATCGACTTTCTGTTACTTTTAATGCACATTAATTTTCTGTTACTATCAGTGCATTTTAAAGAAATGTAAGTGCTAGTCTTTTTTGCCAAGTTATCAAGAAACTTTTTAAAAAAATTTCTTTCACTGTATTATACAGAAAAGTACAGATTTTCCTTTTTTTTTTTTTTTTTTTTTTTGCAATGTTATTGAGAAATATCATGCGTTTGCTGTGTTAGAAGGAAGCATTCATTAATTTCCTGTTATGAAGTGATGTAAATGGTTATTCTTTCCATCATTTTTCCAATGTTATGAAGAAATGCAAGTGCTTACTTTCTATTTATTTTTCTGTGATGTAAATTAGCATAACTATTGATTTTTTTCCCTAACTTTTTTTGAGTGGTAAGGAAATGTTTGCGCTTACTTTGCATCGCTTTTGCTGCTGTATAAGGGATTTTAAGTTCTCATTTGATCAGTTTTACCCTGTTTTCATAGGTACCAATATAAAGGGAAGATACTTCACGCACACATTGTCCAGTGCTTGTTTGATAAATATCAAATCCATTTCATAGGTCAGGACAAAGAAGTCACTCAGATGTATAGACACACAATTCTTTATTGGTCATCACTCTTGACTAGAATGACCACTGTATTTTCTCAGTGTGCCAATCTGAGTACTTCGACCGAATAGCGACAAACCTTTGCTAATTCTCCTGCGTGTTTGTCTCGTTCAGATTGCTTCTTTAAGAACATGCTAAAATGGACGGGGCGCCATGAGAGATCAGAAAATTTGTCTCAAAGTATGTCAGCAAACAAAGTATGAAAATCTGTTGAAAGAAATGTGTGTAGGGAAAAAAAAAAACCTACAACTTGGTGCATTTCTGCATGACGGTCAGTAGCAGGATCACAGGCCCTCACATATGGAGGAGATGGCTTAAGTGTGCACTGGTTGTATTTCTATTTTTTTTCTATTTTGTTTTGTTTTGTTTTTTTTCATCAAACTTATGTTCTGCCTGTGGGTTTGTTACTTTGGAGGATTCCAGCAGTGTGTACTTTTGATGTCAGTGTTGCTTCTTTTGACAGGTGACAATCCATCATTGCTGGGAGGGCAGGAAGTGATCCAGAACGAGTCAGACGGAGTGACCTACTCCTATTCTTTCTTCCATTTTGTCTTCTGCCTGCTTCCTTTTTACATCATGATGCAGCTGACAAATTGGTACAGGTGTGTACAAGTTGCTGATTCTTCTGCCGGTATTTTCTGTATCTAACTTGGTATTACTCACACAATACTCACCTTACTCATCCGTACATGCAACCACTCCGAAGATTAGCTTTTGCAAGTCAATACCATCAGCAGTCCACAGGTTACCATAAGGCGACACATCAGAGAACAACCTACACTGCTGCAGACTCGGTTCGGTGGTGTCCAGTAGAACTTGTTGTGGTGTGACATTCTTAGGATATTACCTACTGAATTCCCAGTCAACAACAGTAGTTTCTTAACTTCTTTTTTTTTAACTTCCGAGTTATTTTAAGAAGAAATTGCTCTTCACCCCCAAAAAATAACACCAAAACACTGTGAGTCTGAATTGCACAAAGTTCAGTATAGGAAGTTAATGGTAGATGTGACTGGAAGTGTACAGGTATGTCTGTGTGTTGTGGATGTTGTGTCTGACCAGTGTGGTCACTTATTTAATTTGCTCTTTAATGACTTGGCAGATGTATGTGGACTCACCTCATCCAGGTCAGCCCAAATCACTCTCACAGAAAAATTATTTGATTTCAGCCTAATTCATAGCCTGTTCAACATCCGAGTCCTTGTTCTTGATCAAGCAGTACCTTGTATGCACCATCAGCGCTGCAGATAGGAATACGTAGTTACAAAATATTCGATGGATGTGATTTAACATGAGTAAAAGAGGCAGGTATCACAAGTGTATGTGCATGCTTGCTGTGGTGCATTGTATGATTTATTGTGAGGGGACTTAATTCTGAGACAATGACCTCCACCCAGTGACAGCATGCTCTGCACATGCTTACAACCATTGCTGATGCACGGTTTTGGCATGTTTTGAATCGGTTTTACAGCCTCCATGACAAATGTAACAGCATATTGCTATGTATCAACAGAAAAGACAAAATATGAAGTTTAAACTCAATATACTGTAAAAGACCTTTACGCTAATATGATATCACAGTAAAGTAATGACGGAAACAGCATGACCAAAACATAAGAGTTGCTGGTCTTCTTTGCCTTTAGTTTGGTTTGTATTACAGGTGCAAAACATGGAGAAGGGACAAAGAATTATCAGTCTGAACTTGAGCAGCATTAGTCTGCTGATGTTCGAAAAAAAAAGGGGAAGAATCTGTCACTCATATGGGGGGGAAAAAAAACACCAATTTTTTTACCCAAATGTGCTCACAAGTGTTTGGTTGCATATTCTCACAGTGCATGAGTAAGAAGTCACCAGTATTCTTTTCTTCTTCTTCTGAAGTATCAATAAATAATCATCAGATGCACTGACTTCAGAATGTTTCGTGCACCTTTCCATCACTCCGCTCTTCATCAAACCACTTTGCTGTACTCATCTTCCCAACACTTTGTGCAGTAGCACACATCAGCACCTGACTAAGGTATTGCTGAGCCAGGGAGTTTCACCCATGTCGCTTGTAAGGATTCCCTTTGCAGGTTGTGTGGCCTAACTCTTTAAGTCAGTTCGGGCCAAAAAGATTACGTCTATACAACAAGAAGACTAATGTTTGCTTTCAGCGAAGACTTTATACTTAGTATTTAATGTGGTTCCTTTTGTTCAAGTGTAGATTGGCAAAAAGGAGAAATTTTTACGTATTTTCATTTGCTCTGTGTTCCTGCTGCATTAGCAGCATGCAACAGCTTCATGGCACCTGAGGCTGATTTATCCCCAGACACCTGTTTGTGTTTCGAGTGACTGTGAGCTTTACACTTTTTCTTTACTAATTCTGACCATCATGGTTTTCATGCAGACAAGTTACAGTTGTGTGTCACACTTGCGTATGCAGTCACGCTCACACAAACACATGTGGGTATGTATCCCCCTCTCTCTCTCTCTCTCTCACACACACACACACACACACACACACATATATATACATCATCATCATCATCTGTGTCTGTCCTTTTTATCTTCACTTCAAGATACTCCAAAAAAAAAACAGTAAAGAGCGAGCAGAGGTTAGCAGCAGTGAGACCTGATCCATTTGTTCATAACCATATGTACTCATTTCATGCAGTATTTTCTCCACAGACCAGGAGAATCTGACCTGAACCGATTTGGACTCAACTGGTCGGCAGTGTGGGTGAAAATGGCGTCAGGCTGGATCTGTGTCCTCATTTACCTCTGGACGCTCATTTTTCCTCGACTGTGCTGTGGCCGCAACCTGGCCTTTCTCCACGTCCCAACAACAGAACAGGTCATTGAAATTGGCGGGGAGCCAGACGAAGTGGATGAGGTCGATGGAGGACAAGGAGATGCAGAATCGTCACGACGCCTTTCATCATCATCCAAACGTCAGTCCCTGTCATCTGCGCCCATGTCTTCTCCCAGCGATGCACAATCTACTCAAGAGTCTTTCAGCATTGGATCTCGGGCTGGTGAACGGCAGGGATCAAGAACATCCAGGGCATCAAGATCATCGTCGGTTCCCAGGGAGTGCCAAACCTTGGTCTGATTCACTTTTTTGGATTTGATCTTTTTTTTTTTTTTTTTTTTTTTTGATAGGGGTGGAGGTGGGGGGGGGGGGGGGGGGGGGGGGGAACTGGGATGGTTGGGGGAGGATGGGGGCATTTTTTTTAAAACGAAGAAATTATTGAAGTGTGTATATTTGTCTTGAAAGATGTCTTAGACAACCAAACTTTTGTGAGATTCTTTTTTTTTGTTTGTTAGTTTTGTTGATTGCTGCTGTGTGTATTGGATTTTGGATCCAAACATAATTCATGTCATGGGTTTTGTATGTATTCAATGTTCTGTTCTTTGCATATTGCACAGAATTATTTTCAGATCCAGCTTTTCACATTTGAGAATGGTTAGACTTTTGGATTAGTCCTTGTCAGATCTAGTTGCAAAGTGAGACGACTGCAGGTGGAAATCCAAACAAATCTTGAATAAATGTTAGTGAACTGCAAAAAAAAAAAAAAAAAGTGGACAAATGAATCACAAGACAAAACAACGGTTTTGTCTTGTGATTCGTTTGTCCACATTTTTTTTTGTGGTTGCTGACATTTATCTTAAGATTAGTCCTTGTCAGTTTTGGTAGTTTCTTGTATTTTACTTGAATTCGGATCGACTTAGACAACAGTTATTAGGGGTGTACATTTCTTTCTGTAGTTTAATGTTTTTGTACCAGACTTTTTCTGGATTTGTACTTACTTTTTTACATTTTGTGATACACATGCTGAACAAATAAACTACTGGGGGAAAACGAGTGCTAAGAGGTGGGTGGGTAGATTTTGTTTTGTTTTGGTTTTGGTTGCTGTTATTGCGGTTGTTGCTTTCCAAGTTTAAATCCTCAAGTGTTGTCCTTGGGGTTCAGCTTTGTCGTTGTTGACTGATACAGACTGGATCTGATGTGTACATTAAACTGGTGGTGCAGAACACTGTATAGTGGGCACTTCACTCAACTGAGATGTGCTTCTAGCATAGCAATGTTTATTTTTGCTGAAAGAGTTATACACTCCAGAGTGTGGCAGCCGTCATGGAGACGTAATCAGAAATGGCCTTATGTTCATAACTTTCACTCCGTGCAATGCACCCTACAAACTAGCATTCTGTTTAAGCCTGTGGAGAGGGGAGGGGAGGGGAGAGGCATGGATTAAGGGGTTTCGGGGAATGATAGTCATTTTCCAAAGGTCCTGGAGTGGTGGGGGATGGATTTCATTTCCAGAGATGACAGCAACTAGAATGTGAGCTCAGCTCTCTGTTCATTACTGAGGAGTGCTAAAATCAAAGCACCTGCTGCCTTCGATCCCTGAAGAAGAATCCAGTTCTACTACTATTTCCTACCCAGGTTGTGTAGGCAAAATCAGTTTTGTCAGCTCTTTTATTCGATTGCTGTATGCATATGTTGAAGAAGAAACAGTGTTCCCATAATCTATGCAGTCTTCAGTGAAGTGTTAAAGAGTCTACTTTCTCTCAGGGTCAGTGTTTTAGAGGCATTATCCATCTCTTGTCCTGCACTGCTGTACCTTTCCAGTGTTCATGGACAGCTGGGGGAAGTGGTGTGTTCAAGAGATGGCATCAGTTTGATAACCAGACCACAAGTGCTGAAAACTACCCGCACAGTCCCCATCTCACTTTCACATGGTTGTTTTTGAAAAAGTCATCTGTGTGTGTGTGTGTGTATTTAACTAGCTGTTCAGTGGGCAGTGTCAGATAAATCTGTTGTTGTGTGTGTATTAGCTGTGTAGTGGGCAGTGTCAGATAAATCCGTTGTGTGTGTGTACTAGCTGTGTAGTGGGCAGTGTCAGATAAATCCGTTGTGTGTGTGTACTAGCTGTGTAGTTGGCAGTGTCAGATAAATCCGTTGTGTGTGTGTACTAGCTGTGCAGTGGCCAGTTTCACAGACTTGGGAGCCAAGAGGTTGTGGGTTCAAGTTTCATCAGAGGTATTTGTGACCATTTTTTTGGCCCTAGCTGACTGTTTACTAGAGGCAAGTGTACATTGGATTGAAATGTGATCACCTCCCACGAAACGATAGAGAAGTCAGATTTTTAGATATATACATATAGAAAGACGAGCAAGGTATACATATTCATAGAATGCAGACAAGGTCTTTTAAATGGTAGATGAAGGGTTCCAAAATGTTTGAAACTGAAAAAAAAAAAGTTATGGTGCTTCCAAATGTTAGAATAGTACAAAAGTCATTTTGAGGAAAAAAAAAAACATTTTG
>JADBJO010024014.1:22500-25729 GCA_016801955.1 Conus betulinus | reverse complement strand
GTACATGAAAATATAGTATAAGACCGACATTTCCACTTCCTCCCTAATCAAACGTATGCGTGCAAAGCACTAACAGACAAACAAATAAATCCAAATTCTCTCTCTCTCTGTCTCTCTCTCTCTCTCTCTCTCTCTCTCTCTCTCTCTCTCTCTCGCATGCACACACACACACACACACACACACACACACACACACACACACAGACACACACACACACACACACGTGGGTACACGCATACACACACAAGCGCACACACACCCATGCTCACAGATAAAAACAACACACACAAACACACACACACACATACGCACGCGCTCACACATGGGCCCATGCCCACACATCCATACGCACACATGTGTACATTCACTACACACATGTTCATAAAAAAGACACAACCAATGTTAGGTTTGACAGCGCATTTTGTGACTATAAAATAAAAAGTAGAACAAAAAACTCGATTTAGGTAGTCCCATTTAACGAGAGACGCCTTTCACATACCTACAAAGTCAAGTAAACCCAAATACGACGTTCTCGTAATTACATTCTGAGGAAATACTTTCTTACAATATTCATGCACACAGCAAAAAAAAAGAAAATACACAATGGCAAACGCACTTACATGCAAAAAACTGCCTCACTGGACTAGTTGTGGAGGAATTTAGGAAAGACCTAGTCATCTACAGAAGAGAATACGCTTTTTTGAAGAGATAAGTTTTTGAGCTCAGATTTAAAGAAGAAAGAAGAGTAGGCTGATTACGAAGGTCTTCAGGGAGGGAGTTCCAAATAGAAGGTGCTCTAAAACTGAAGGCTCTTTCGCCAACAGATTTCAGAGAACGCTTAGGGATTTTCAAAAGTTTTTGTGAAGAAGAGCGAAGGGTACGAGAGCTTTGGTAAGTGCAGAGAGAAGAAGAGAGATAGTGAGGAAGAGATTCATTGAAGTGGCGGAAAGCAAGAACTGCCAGTTTAAATTGCCACCGATACTGTATGGGAAGCCAGTGCAGTTCCATCAGCATGGGAGTGATGTGCTCATACCTCCTCCTCTTCAAAACAAGTCGTGCAGCGCTATTTTGGACTCTCTGCAGCCGAGCAATCTGTTCTGCGGGAAGCCCAGCATAAACAGAGTTGCAGTAGTCCAGTCTTGACATCACGTGGCACAGACTAGCCTGACAGCTACCTCCCTGGATATAAAGCGTCGGATGGAAGCAATACGTCTCAGCTCTAAAAAAGATGAGCGACAGACTACAGATATTTGATTCTGCATGGTCAGACACTGATCAATGGTAACACCAAGGTATTTAACAGAGTGATTGAAAGGCAATTCAGTGCCATCAACAACTATTGACTCTGACTCAACGAGTTTGAGGCAGGAGGAGGTAACTGTATTATTTCATACAAGGAATAACAATAAAAGAGGAGCTTATGAAATACCTGTCACAGGCAGTGTGCTAACTTAAAAAAAATATTTCTCTTTTAACGCATGTTTATTTAAGGCCGGGCTGAAGAAACTTCTGAAGCCGGAGTTCTTTTGCCTTTTTTCGTTTTTTTCATACATAATATTCAGAGTATAGAGAAAAGGGTTCAGCGCTGAATTGAGTGGCAACATCAAAATGGCCATGGCAACATTAAGCTCCTCAGGGATGGCGACATTACCAACAGACAACACACCACACACACCGATAGGAAACCAGCACAGGAAATCCGACATGGCGATCGTCAGAAGACGTCCTGGCGATAATAACTTCCTTAGACTTCACACTCACACTGTTCTTAATCTCTGTCTCTATTCCCTGGTCAGACATAGCATTAGCTTTAACTGACCAGTAAATGAGACACTGTCCTGCTGCTATCCACAGAAAAAGAACCAAGTTACAGACGATCATGATGCTGAAGGAGTAGGCATGACCAGCGAACTCTGCTCTGGTAACAGGAAGTGGGAGACAAATACCCTTCTGATGATAAAACTCCCAGTGTGATGTCAAAGGAAGCAGAGGTATTGTCGCCAAGATGAGTCCTAATGTCCATACGATAATACAGGCTATCTGAGCTGATGCAGCTCTGAATCGGATCTGACTGAACGGAAAATGAATCACAAGGAATCGATCTAAAGTAATCAGGCAGATGAGCAAGGCGGACACCTCAGAAGACAGAAAAGCTAAACACCCAGCCACGGTGCAAACTGTGCTCTTTTTCCAGTCAGTTTCTTTCCAGACGTACACGCCCGAAAAACCTGATCTGCCACTCCAATGGACGCTAGGTAAAGTCCCATCAGAAAGTCTGAAATACAGAGGTGTAGTATAATAAAGACAAGCAAAGCCGACTTTGGCCTTTTCTGATGAAAACAACAAACGGTAAATTAAACTGCTAATGTTTCCACAAACTGCAAGCACAGAAAAGATTGCAAGGACAAAGCGGTAAACACCTGACTTCAACAAGTTTTCACAGGAGGAAAGTTTCGTCTGAGGGTGATAAGCAATCGCCATAGAACATGTTTGGTAAAACAGAGGAACAACACAGCTTGCTGTTGTCTGACAATACATGGGTGAGACTGTTCATACCTTTCATGAAGTCTGGAGTGAAACCAATCACAGGACAGCCCTGCACGTCTAAAACACGCAGGTGTGGAAACAAATCGTTTCCCCAAAGATAATGAATTCCACTCTGAGATAAATTTAGAACCTGCAAGTTTGGCAGAATCCCTGACAAGATACTCAACTTGAGAGAATGGAATTTGACTCTGGAAATATTGAGCACCATCAATGAAAGCAGCTGATACTTTCTGCTGACGTCAAATATAGTATTGGATATAGGATTACCTGCCAGATTCAGTCTTTGAAGAAAGTGTGATCCCACAAACACTTTGAAGGTGACATGGGTCAGTAGATTATCCCTTAAATCTAAGCTGTGAAGGTTGGGCAGACGTGGGAAAGAAACGTGTGTGGAAAGTGTGGGGACAGATGAAGGTCAGACCATAACACGTACATGATGCAGGACATGTCAAATCACACATCAGTTCATCATCATGCTGTGGACATTGAGGCAGGCTGCCACATAGGTGATGCATGTGTACGCATGTTGTACGGTCACTGCCACGGCATCGGTAGAACCCTGGACATGTGTAAGAATGGCACAAATACTCGTCCTCATGATCTGGACAGTCGTTGACGTCATTACACCTGACGTAAACGGGTAGACAGTAGTCACCACTGTGGCACCGGAAGTGAGTGTCA
>JADBJO010024014.1:0-17500 GCA_016801955.1 Conus betulinus | reverse complement strand
AAGATGGGATTCTTGCATGGTGCACTCAAAGTTGTCTAGGACTTGAACATAATTGATGGGAATGGTTGAAGTGCAGAGCGGCTGGTTTGTGTCTGTGATGGTGGATGAGGCCAGGTGTTTTAAAAACGCTGGCACGGAATATGTGGGATATCTCACCTACATAAATGGTACTATGCATTTTGCAGTGAACATCATGTTCAGTGTTGTGGCTCTGACGGGAGAATGTACGTTTTATTTTGAACAAGCCTTTGTGGCCATGTAGGTTAGTGTCTGACCTGGTGAGAGGATAGATTTGTAGCTGGGTTTTGAGGAATGAAAGATACCAGGCGACTCAGGTGTGTCAGTTTGTTCAATTTGGAGTGAATAGAGATTAAGGGTTTTGTTGCGCCTGGAAGGTAATCATGGGTTTAGTATCAAAATGCAGGTTTGTGGTCTTCTACTATTTGTCAGCTGGACTTGAAATAATGTGTTAGGAAACAGGCAGGCTGGAATTCTCCATTTCATTAACACCACGTTCTCCCACTCTGGTTGCATGTAATTTCAGCCACTCCCACCACCACAGTCTCGAGCCATCTGCGCACAATGATGCAATGGTTACTGGACACACACACACACACACACACACACACACACACACACACACACACTGATAATAAAGGCACAGACAATGTTAGGTATGTACCAAAGGTCTGACCACCTCGTTGGGCTAATGCGCAGGTCAGACATCTGCCGAGTCGCAGCCATTTTAAATTTTCTTACATTAGTCATTAAGCTTTAAATTATGCACAGTGTGGTCTCAAATCTTAGCAGATGTGAAGTAGCGTTTATGGACAAGTCACACACAATGACGCCTCCTTAATGAAACTGAAAGTGAAACTGATTTACCTTTTGAATTAAGATGCAACGGACCATTTTTCGACAAAAAAAGAAAAAGAAAAAGAGCAAAAAGGACAACATCGAATTCTGATTTTTTCCAGTTGTCATTCGAGTAGGTTTCACACCAATCCAAACACGTTTATTCGCATTGATGCCTAATGCACCAGTAAAAGCGTATTGTAAAATGTCTCTAATGGCAGCCCATTCTTGATACGTCTCCAAACTGACGAGAACAGCGTGACATCTGCGACAGGCCACGGCAGCAGTTTTCCAATTCCGAAAACTGTGTATCTGTACTCTTCTCAACGCGTAGCATCTCCCCCCAGCTTCATGCTGTAAGATTTTGAAAACAAGAGGGGAAGCAGCGAATGAGAATTACATGGGTCACTCACTCCATACAAAGAGTAATGCAAGTGTGCGCATCTTAGCATTTTTTCTCTCTCTACTACAGAGAGAGAGAGAGAGAGAGAGAGAGAGAGAGAGAGAGAGAGAGAGAGAGAGAGAGAGAGAGAGAGAGAGAGAGAGAGAGAGAGAGTACCATCACAAAATACTCATGGATGGACTTCAGTTACAAATGCTCCTTTTCTGCTTCATATCAACGTGGGTTGTGTGTGTGTGTGTGTGTGTGTGTGTGTGTGTGTGTGTGTGTGTGTGTGTGTGTGTGTGAGTTTATTGCTGTTCCATCTTCTGTGCCACCTCAGTGGCAGTGAACCCACGCCGCTCATTCTGACACCCCATCCTCAGCCACAGCCCAGTCAGTCCCGCCACGGCCCCAGCACCTGCAATCCACTAGGAGCAGTCAACGTCAAGTCACTGAGAGGCAACCCGCCGTAGGAAACACTGCACTGCTACCGAGTTACTTCAGTGGTGTTCAGTGGCGCCTGTTTTGATCCAACATACGCAGAACACCACCTACAAAACCTCCTGCTGACGACAATAATTGCTCAGTCATGGAGCCAGTGTGAGTGAGTTCTCCCTCCGGAGGGTGCCACCACGTCCGTCCAACGACAGCTCCTACAGACTTGCCGATACCGGTGATCCCGACGGAATCAAGCCAAGGCCACAGATGTGGAGAGGACATCGAAACAGGTCACTGTGAGAGCAGGGCATGAAGGACCACAGGCTTTGAGACTTTTTTGTATGCTGATCGATGAGAATGAGGATGATGAAGATGATGCTACAGATTTCCAATCTGGTCTGAGACTGCATGACAGGACTGTACTCTACACTTCCTTTCATATTATAGCCCAGCATCAACCAGGCTCGACAGATACAGACACCTGCAATGTTGGTCAGGAAATTTGAGCAACATTCTTGGAGACGCATCCATTAAGTGGATGAAACTCGACTCTGTAGTCCTTGTCTTCTCAACTGAGCCAGTAGCAAACTCAACTCTGAGTAGGAGACGGCCGGGGCAGAAAAATCAAACATGACTCTGATGGGAGTCAAACCCACGACCTCCCCAGCCGGGAGTCCGCGACGCTAACCACTTCACACACAGTGGCTGGTCATATCAAGTTTTGTCAAGCAGAGCAGTATTTCAAAGTTAGTTCCTTCAGCGAGCTTCTGTAAAAGAAAAGATTGCTGTGCATCAGTAATCTTAGTTCACCTCCTTTGCTGCCAAACGGGGACACTAAGATCAGTTTTAATAGCTATTTTTGATCACATTTTACATCGACACCGATGATCTTTCCGGTGCGTTTGCTTGCTGCAGAACAACGCAAAATTACTGACATGTATTTTTGTTGTCATCTGCATAGTCCACCTCATCATCTCTCTCATGCTTTTGATAACAATTCATTTTTTTCCACTGAGGGTCGAAGAAACGAATAGGGAAAAAGAACATGTTTCTATAGCATGTTTGTATAGAACTTATGTACCACTCTGTTTTGTTCCTAACACTTAGATCTTTAGATTTGAGAACATGTTTACTTACCACCTATGCATAAGGCCGGTGTTGTATTAAATAGTGTCGCCGTAAAATAGGGTCGCTACTACAGTATTTCACGTGAAATTTTGTAGTAGCGACAGTAATTCATGTGAAATAGTGTAGCAGCGGCAGTAATTCACATGGGAAAATGCAGTAGCGACCGTATTCCACGTGAAAAGTGATGCACGACAATATCTCATGACATACATTCATGAAATGTTACCGCTATCCATGCAATATTGCAGTTTGCGACAATATTTTGCGACAGTGCCCATGAAATAATGAAGGTGGTGAAATATAGTCGCTTTGCGACAAAAATTCACGTGAGATAATACTGTATATCCATAATTAATACTAATTTTAAAATACCGATAGATTATGAAGCCCGCATCTCTCTCTCTCTCTCTCTCTCACACACACACACACACACACACACACACACACACACACACACACACACACACACACACACACACACATGTCCTTTTCAGAGAAAACAATAAATGTAACTATGTTTGTTTGCTAAATTTTGAGATTGGCCTCAAAGCATTCCTAAATCAGAAATGGATATGGAAAGTCCATATTCAAAATATAATTAAAAAAAAAGTCCAACATTGACCGTTTTCTAAGAAACAGGGACACATGTGATGATTATCTTATTTGTTTTCTCTCTGTCGTTTTGCTTGTAATGTCTCCTCCTCTCGAAAGAAATCCATTCACCCACTGAAGTATGTATGCATGCACACACCCATTCATGAACGTTCACTGCTATAAGGCCGAATGTCACGTGCATGGTTGTATGAATGCAAATTCATCTTGCATTTTGATATTTAGTGTACTGTAGTTTGTGTTGTATTTTCATATGTTCTTTAAATCTTGATTTACATTTGGAAACGATCGACTGGGATAGGCATGCTGTTTGATAATGGGTTTCGGGCTTTCATCCAAATAATTACTGACATTGTTTTTTTTTGTTGCATGTTAGTGTACTTTTGCATTTCATAATTTGCTTTCTTCATATGATATTCAAACTGTTATGCGTTTGCTAATCGCTTATATTTCCTCAAGTAATCCCGCCTTTGGGTAAGTTTTTTTCTCTCAATTACGTGATTCCTACTTTTAATAAGTTCACTAATTTACTGTGGCACATCGCCAAATTGAGAACAGTTGCCAAATGTTCCACGTTCAACTAGGGGGATGAGGCATATGGTTTGACACTATTGAGGCTAACCATTGACAATTTGTATGCATCAAAGAAGGAAAAGTGAATTGGGGGGGGGGGGGGGGGGGGGGGGGGGGGGGGGCGTTTTACAAAAAACAGGATTTTACGGAAAAAGTCCTAGCGTCAGTGTTTTACAGATATGGCTTCATGCTTTATTGTTAGCGAAACCTCTTAATCTGAGTGTGCTCAGATCGTTTGGCCTTCTGGGCAGCCAAGCGCTAATAATTTGATGTGCACATGACCCTGAAGGAAATAAGCTAAACGTGGGTTTTTCCTTTTTTTTTTTTGTTTTTTCTTGTTTTGAACCAACTTTTCCGTCTTAGTCGCATAGCAAAAAGTGTCGGCGGTTTACCGTCCATAGCGTTAAACGATTTGAGCACCCCCAGTCAAACGTGTTTAACAACACATGATGATAAGAGCGTTGGGACGGGCTTCATCGATGAATACCCTATTCACATAAAAGATCACTAAAAGTAGTATTATCATGACGCTTTATTTTTGTCCTCAACAAAAAACGAAGTTATGTTTTATAATGTAGACATGTTATTTTCACAGAAAAACAAAATAAATGAAAAAAAGTACTTAATAGATCTCCCCTTTCTAGGAAGTGCGTTGCTCAAAATGACGGGGGGGGGGGGGGGGGGGGTGGGGGGGGGTGTGGGGAATTTGTGTGTATGTGCGTCGCTCAAAATGAGGGGAATTTTTGTGTGTATGCATCGCTCAAAATGAGGGGGGGGGGGGGGGTTTTTGCAGGGGAAGGGGGATGGAAGAGGGGGAGGGAGTGCACTGGCAAAGGGAGATCTACGCGTTCGTTCGAACACATTTCTAGTATTGATATTTAAAGTAAATATCAAAGATTCGTAAACAAAAGCAACTTTTCTTTAGGAATTATAAGAAATACAAAGTAAATTAGATGAAGGAAACCCAATTATCACTAATATCAAATAAAATTACTTGACATGTGTCAATGAGAAAACACTTTGAGAAACCATCACGTACTTGTGTCAAAAGTTAATAAAAAGAAAAGAAGCTACCCTCCAAGGGATAAAAATGGAATGCAATGTAAGTTGTTTGAAAAAAATTCAAAGAAACAATTAGAATCTTTTAAAATAAAATGTAAATGAAATTAAATAGACATTTTACTTAAATGTCGAAGGGATGTAAGCATTCACAGTTTCCAATCCAGGAAGTTTGTGTGCTAAAGCCACGTGCATAGCGTTTTTTTTCTTTAATAAGGAGAACATAATTAATACTGTCCGCTCTTCACGGACTTTTACTACGGAATGTGAATGAGCACAAAAAACACACTTCTAATAACATGAAAATAAAGTAGACAGATGTTGCAGGGTCTTCTTTCACAAATGCTGATGATTGTTTCACTCAGTGAAAATGGAGCAGCGATGGTTAATCGTAAAAATATATTCAAAATAAGAGAAAAAAAAAAGATTGTGCAGTATGAAACGAAATGTTCACAACGTGGAATCAACGAACGAAAAATATTAAGGATAGCCTTAAATATTATATCCCATTATATCCGCAATAAGGATGCAAAGTTCTCAAGAACATCAATATGAAACGCACACACAACTAATATAAATGGCTGCAATGACATATAAAAGTAAAAGACGAAATGTTAGCAAATATAAAGACAAACGTTTCTAATACAGGTGCGATCATTGTCAGAAAGCGGAGTGACGAGCATGACGGGCGTGTTTAAACGCCCAGCACAATATCGTAATGCCCCGTGACGAGCGTGTTCAAACGTCCTCCACAACATCGAAAAGCTCTGTGACGAGCGTGTTTAAATGTCCAGCACAACATCAAAATGCCCAGGGGAGGGGGGGGGGGGGGGGGGGGGGGGGGGGGATGTAGCAGGCATGAGATGCCTGTGGACATATTTTGTTTGTTTCTCGTTTTCCTGGTTCCAGGGGGGTACAAAGGTTTATAAGGAACCCAGCTTTCGGGGAACGTTCGAGTCGAGTTGGTCTTTCCACACAAACACGGTGCATTTGCACAGAATTGCAAATGCTGAAATTTCGAGGTCAGTGCCCCAATGAGGTCCCGAAGCCTTTCCTGGAGTTGGTGGTGTGTCCATACCTCGCGACAAGTGCTGTTCAGGTTCTTCTTGGAGGATGCATCTGAAGATTCCCGATGGATCAGACTTCATGTATTCCGTGATTCCGCATCTTACAGCTGGGTGGTTTGTTTCATTTCCAGTCACGAAATAACTGAAAGAACGGAACAGGCAGTTTCCGTCGCCCTTTGTTTTGTAAGTGTTCGTGCTCTTTGGTGGCGAGAAAGATGAAAATTGTTTCTGTGTTCCAAAATTTGGACTATCCTTCCAGCTGCCCTCAGAAATTCCCCACAACGTCGCCATCGTTTTCATCTCCTGTTCGTCAGGGTGCACGGAATTGGTATCGAACTTCTTCTGGGCGCACAACGTGCTTCTTCTTTGGTGCTTCTCCTGCCTCTGCAACATGTTTCAAACGCGAAAACTGACACAGCTCGCTTCGCACCGTCCAGATATGCAGTGTTCACATTCGTTATTCTTGTAATGACATATGGCCCTGAAAAGTGGGGATCAAGCTCTTCGCCTTTCCTAGAACGTTTTCGCGAATTTTGCAATAGGACACGCTCTCTCCCTCCTTGAATAATGGTTTTTCGCGTTTTTTCATTATACTGTTTCTTATATTTTTGTTGCTCGGCCTCAATGTTTTCGTGTGCTCTCTGGTGCATGTGCTGTTGAGAACTAGCCTTGCAGTCTTGGGAATCCGCAGCTGCTGTTTTGTCCTGTGTGTTCGTTTCCTTGAAGGATTTCCGCAGCTGCCAGGTCCAACTCGTCTTTGTCTTCAATCGAACAATCGATGCGAGGTTTACACCCCAATGCTAACTCATATGGTGAATATTTTGTTGACCTCGGGGTGTGCCCAGTGCATCCCTCTCAGAACTTGATTCAAAAATTTTTGGCCAGTCACCTTTGTGCTCCGTCAGTTTTCTCAGACCACTTTGACGCAAGCATTCATTCTCTCAGTCAGTCCGTTTGTCTGAAAAAAGAAAACCACAAAAAAGTGTATCCGTTACATATGGTATAATAATAGGGTAGCATATCTATAGTCCCACAGCTCTATATATCCCACACTATGTTTTTTGGTGCTGTGGAAGTAGAGCTGTGGGACTATAGAACTGTGGGATTAAAGAGTGTGGGATAAGATGTAAGAACAAAGAGTTGTGGGATTATAGAGCGTTTTTCATTTCAGATTGACTCTGTAATCCCACACTGATGTAAGTAACTGTCCAAGCCGCACCACTGGGATATAATCTATTCCCCATACAATGCACTGCTACGATAGCGCTTTCGACATGGTATCTATTGAAAAAAAAAAAACAAAAAAAAACGTTCAAAAAAACGTCCAGAAATGAGCGAAATATCAACGATTTTGTGTTTTGAGTTCGAACCCGTATTCGGCGAGACCTTAACCTTAAAGAAAAACCAAGACGATACAACGAAAGATTATTAGGTCTCTCGAACTCGTACACTGAATTTGATTACGATTGACCAAACGCGATGATATGAAATAAGGGGTGCGGCCGTACGGATGGACGGACATACGGACGGATGGACAAAGCCAAAAGTAGTAGATCCCGATTTTGCTCAGGAACTAAAAAAAAAAAAAAAAAAAAAAAAAAAAAAAAAAAAAAAAAAAAAAAAAAACAAAAACAAACAAACAAACAAACAACAACCGTGAATGCACGATAAACACCCCCCATCACCATCTCAGGATCATGTGTACAAAATTTTGTGATAATCGGTTCAGCCGTTTAAGAGATATGGCGATTTGTAAAAAGTCTGACGGACGAACAGACAGACGGGCATTCCCAAAGTGAAAACAATACACCTGCTGCTGAAAAATAATAACAATGTGTGACTATAGAGTCTATTTGTAATTACAAACGCTCTATATCCCCACAACTCTATAGTCCCCACAGCTCTTTCGCCCACAGTCTATAATCTCTCAAACTCTGAGACTATAGAGCCGTGGGACTAGAAAGCCGTGAGACTGTAGAGATTTGGGATTATAGACATGTGGCAGTAAAAAGCTGTGAGATTATCAGAGTGCCTCCCAATCATAGATTTTGGCAGAGACAGTATTATCACAAGATGTTTGTATTTCTCAGTCCTGAGAGATTTTTGGGGCCTTCTGCGAATGAGAGCGTGTGTGTGTTCATGCTTGCGTTTGTGCCTGCGTTATTATCCAAAAGAGGGCGTGGTGGTGCAGTGGTATAGTGCATTGTACTCTTCGGATGAGACTTTATATCGAGGTCCCTTTTGTGCGTGCAAACATCCGTAATGAGGGTAGGGGGGGGGGGGGGTGTTGATTAAGACGCTTTCATCTATTGAGCTTTGCGACCTCAACACAGACAAAACATTGCTGCTGTCCAAGGGAGGAAAGCAATATTAATGTCCTGCGGCTTTTGGCCCTTAAAAATGGCTGGTCATATTAAACTGACACCAGTGAACCAGTATTTCTTGGGCAATACTGAACCACCATAATCATAACTGTATTAAAATGGACAGCGGAAAGACCATGTTATTTACGAGCCGTAAGTGAGATTCGAACCAGCGCATGTTGAAATCGCAGGCCGATGCTCTACACTACTGAGCTTCATCCCCGGCTCCCCTGTCCCAACTCCGAATACAGGCTTTTAAAAAGGCTATAGGTGTGCTCAGTGGTTATGAGGAGCCGGGACAGCTCAGTCCGCAAGAGCGTGCGCTGGCAACCTGATCGTCTCTGGTTCGAATCCCGGATTGGTCAATGTGTGGCCTTATTAATTCTCCCATAACTGAACTGGGTCACTGGTGTCAGTATAATGTGACCAGTCGTCGCGAAATACCGAAAGGTGAAAATGACGTTAAAAACAATATTCAAAAAGATAGCCTTAACTGACTGAGTTGTGTCCTAGCAAGAGAGAGAGAGAGAGAGAGGAGAGAGAGAGAGAGAGAGAGAGGAGAGAGAGAGAGAGAGAGAGAGAGAGAGAGAGAGTCACCTGAGGGTGGTATGCGGTGGATGTCTTGTGGTTGATGCCATGACCGTTGCAGTAGTCGTCAAAAGTCTTGTTGCAAAACTCCTTGCCTTGGTCCATGATTACAGTTGCAGGAAAGCCCCAACGGTTGCACATTTCATCGAAAAAATCGACGATTCCACGCGCTTCCTTTGTTTTTAGGGGAGCAGCTTCCACATATTTGGTAAGGTAATCGACAGCCACAAGAAGGTACTCCAAACTATCGTCACCCCTGGACAGTTTGGTTAAGTCCATACACCCACATATGGAAAGGACGTTGAGGAGGTCGAACTGGCCGTAGTGGAGCATTTTGTATTTCAAATCTTGCACTTTTCTGACACTTTTCACAACCTTTGACAAACTGTTTCACGTCCTCAAACAATTGTTCCAGTAATGTGCTCTCTAATGGTAATGTCATTTGTTACAAGATAAACTCAATAGGCCTTTTTCTCCCTTGCTTACTGTTTCCATACTAGCTCTCTAATGGCAATGTCATTTGTTACAAGATAAACTCTATAGGCCTTTCCTCCCTAGCTTACTGTTTCCACACTAGCTCTCTAATGGCAATGTCATTTGTTACAAGATAAACTCTATAGGCCTTTTTCTTCCTTGCTTACTGTTTCCATACTAGCTCTCTAATGGCAATGTCATTTGTTACAAGATAAACTCTGTAGGCCTTTTTCTCCCTAGCTTACTGTTTCCATACTAGCTCTCTAATGGCAGTGTCATTGTTACAAGATAATCTCTGTAGGCCTTTATTTTGAAAGAATTGTTATGAGACACACCTGGTTTTTGCCACATTGTTCAGTAGTGTAGGAACACAGAGCCTCGTCTTCAGACTCTCAGCACTGAGGAATCAGGTCACATGGAAAATGTTTGACCAAGTCAGGCCACACAGATGATGAACAGTTCCACATTTTCTGTGCCCTATCAACCAGTCTCGGCTTCAGCTTGATGGAATGAAATGAATATCGAGCTCTGAAGCCATATGGCTGCTTTGGCTTTATGCTTCTGGGCAGGAAGAGAGATAAAGCATAATCCTGGTTCTGGACGTCCGTAGTCAGTTTTTTTCAGGAAAGAGAGATGCTTGGTGAATTATCATGTTCTGATTAGGCGGTGTACAACACATAGATCCACACTGACCAGAAAAATGGATTCAGTGTGTTATATCCAATGTTTATATTGAGTACACCAAGGAAGATGAGGTGATTACTGGGTGGAGTTATGGTAATACAGCCTTTCAGCCAACCTGAATACATGGAAACACCATCCCAGCCTGTGGTCTGGACATATCCTGAGAGTCCACAGAAATGTCACGCTTATTGCAGGCCATATTAACCATGCTGTCTGACCATTTGGTCCTCAACTTTTTTCTACCAATGTTTCGTTTGAAAATAGCACGTTATAACATACAAAGGGGAGGGAATGGTGTGTGTGTGTGTGTGTGTGTGTGTGTGTGTGGTGTGTGTGTGTGTGTGTGTGTGTGTGTGTGTGTGTGCTTGATCGTGTGTTTGCAACTTTTTCCCACTAAATTTGTAACTGTTCGTGTATAGAAATACTCTATAATTGGTGTATTACTGTTGCAGTCTGTCTTGGAATTGGTACTTTAGGGATACACGTGATATTCTCTCTTAGTAAAGAAATATAAACAAGAATTGATAGCATTGTCAATCAGTGTGATGTCAATAGTATGGTTAACAATTGCTGTCTCCCAAAAACTGCACGACCGTTAAAGTCATCTCCTAAACTTGAACCGTGTACGTACGTGCGTCCGTGCGTGCATGCATGCGTGCGTTCGTGCTTGTATACGTTTTTGCGTACGTGTGCATGGGTGCGTGTGTATG
Source organism: Conus betulinus (assembly GCA_016801955.1). Lineage (NCBI taxonomy): Eukaryota > Metazoa > Mollusca > Gastropoda > Neogastropoda > Conidae > Conus > Conus betulinus. The sequence continues at coordinate 6,567 of JADBJO010024014.1, read as the reverse complement.
TATGTTTGTGTGCGTGTGTGTGCGTGAGAGAGAGAGAAAGAGAGAGACAGAGACAGAGAGGGGAGTGAGAGAGAGAAAGATAGAGACAGAGAGGGAGTGAGAGTGAGAGAGAGAGAGAGAGAGAGAGAGAGAGAGAGAGAGAGAGAGAGAGAGAGAGAGAGAGAGAGAGACAGACAGACAGACAGACAGAGAGACTAACTGACTGACTGACAGAGTGGGGCGGGTGTACCTTTGTGTGTAGTGTTGTTGTGTTTTATTGCTGTCACTGTTGATTTGATTTGGCCTGGGTGCCTGGGTGTCTGCCTCCTTTCCAATCCACATACAGACCTCCCCCAAGCGTGCCAGCTTCCCAGTCCGCCAGACAACTTGACTCTACGCACTACAGCATGCTGCAGTGAGACAACTTGTTTTTAAACGCCATGTTGGGAGAACGTTAAACTCAACCGCCATTTTGTGGCAGACCAAGGTAATTTTTCAGAGCAGTTTCAGACCGACTCCAAGAGTGCCGTATATTACGGTGTTTACTGCGGCAGCTGAGTATAGCATACAAGCGAGAAGGGGGTCAAAACTTGACGTACGATCTGCTTGAATATAATACCGGGGCGTGTGTGATACTGCCGATCGATCAGCTTTTCCGTAGTTTCAGTTTTAATGCAAAAAGAGCAGTCTATCAGCTTTTCAGTACTTTCAGTTTTAATGCAAGAAAGAGCAGTCTATTAGCTTTTCCGTTGTTTCAGTTTTAATGCCTCCCAGAATTCAATGCGCGGTTTCAGCTTTTCCTGAAAACAAACCAAACTTGCTGTTCGCAAGAGGAGTGGCCTGCAAAGGGCCGACTGCTGTTCCACACACTCCCAGCCGATAGGAAGGATCGTAAATTGATTGCTTGAATCTGTGTGAGCACCTGTGACCAGGAATCTGAGAGTGAGAATCCCAGCTGTTTCACGCACGTCTCAGACTCTCTCATGCTGACCAGTGCCCTTGTGGCACAGGCTCCAAAACTCCCAGCCACATCTTACAGTCCTGGCCCTCCTTTGAAGCCTTGAGACGCCAGACGTGGTCCAGTCCGGTTGAGGTCCAGGAGAAGCTGTGGGGCAGCGGTGCGGTCTCTGCGGGGGATCGTGGACTTCGCTTTACTAACCGGATTGAAGATCTAGCATGGCTGGGAACGCGAAAGAAAGGAAGAAAAGTTCCCCCCATCAGTGGGTGTTCTTGCCTTTTGTGCATGGAGAAGATTATGGCTGTACAGATTTTAGAAAAGACCTTCAACCCTGAAAGACGCTTACCTTGTCTGCATTGAAGAAGATAAAGTCAACTATAAACACAAGAAGCTGAATCAACAACTTCGTTGCTTGAACTTTTGCTGTACTTTTTTTTGCCATTGTCTCTTTACTATCAATGCACTGATAGAAATGTTGGGCTGTTTGCTATGTCAGAATGATGCAATGTTTTTTTCCTGTGGGCATGGCGCAAAATGGGGGCGGTGGGAGGGAGGCGGGAGGGAAAGCGGGATGATGGTGGTGGTGGTAAAAGACTGAAGTGACGTGATAATATCATGACGACAGAATGTGCCAGTGAAGAGAACCAGCAGTACGACATTATAACTCATGTTTCCTAGGACACTTAGCGTAATTCATCCGTTACTTTTCGCTTGTAATGTACTTTCACGCGCAGTTTGAATACCACAACCACCACCACTCCCCTCACCCCCACCCCCACCCCCCCCCCCCCAAAAAAAAAAAAAAAAAAAAAAAATCCGTGAACGCAAATATCTAGCATCGCCATTATAAACTCATCAGCAAAGATCTTTTATGATATTCCTGCGAAAAATTCACGAGCACAGTTTTTGGTTCGCCGGGAGATATCCCACAGAAATACTTGTACCTCATTTTTCCGGGACGTTTTTTTCGATATCTCGCGGAGAAGACGTAAGCAACAACAAAATATCATTCTGATCTCTCTTTTTCTTTTGCAATTGACAAATGTTACGGCTGCTCTGGTAGAGTGTTAAACCAGTAGTGGACAATGGTATATTGTTAAAAAAGTAGTGGACAGTGGTAGATTGTTAAAAAGTAGTGGACAGTGGTAGATCATTAAAAAGTAGTGGACAGTGGTAGATTGCTAAAAAGTAGTGGACAGTAAAGTTTTTCAGGCATCCAGTCACTCAACTCTTTTGGGAACAATCCCTTACTGGCAGGGACGGACTTTTTGACGATCTCTTATAGTTGCAGACCCACATCCCGTAGGTAACAAACACCCTTGGCTGCCCCCATGACCTTTCCAGACATAGGTAATGCCCTCGGCTGCCCCCATGACTTTCCAGACATTCACCTCCTTCGGGGCTGTCATGCTGTGATCCTCGGAAGCAAGTTCCTGACGGGAGGGAAACGGAAGAAGGAGGATGTGTGGAAAGAGGGAGGTGTGTGTGATGGTGAGGAGTGGGGAGCGGTGATGGGACGGAAGAGGGGGGGGGGGGGGTCGGGGGAGGGGAGAGAGAGAGAGAGAGAGAGAGAGAGAGAGAGAGAGAGGTGAGGAGTGGGGATGAGAGGTGGGGCTGGTGGTGTTGATGGTGGTGATGGCATTGGTTTGAAATACAGAGACTATGGGGTACGGGACACAAGCAGTATTCTGTCAGAAGTCTCCAAACCCTCACCTGGGTTAATATGGCGGGAGCCTAATCATTGGGGGCGTGTAAGTCCACAAACACCTGATGCTGGATGAAGAGAAGAAAAAAACCCCAAACCACGCCAGGATCCAACACTGTGGGCAAGCAATAGTGCACGCTCTAGCGACCCAAAGTTTGTCATCCAGAGGCACCAAGGTAATGTCCCCATCTACCCACCGATGAGAGAATCGACTACTAACATTTCCCCCAAACTCGTAGGTTTTCTGATTTACCTATACCATCAGTATGAGAGTATGAGCAGGGCTGTAGGCGTGTGTGGGAGGAGAGATACTGATAGAGACGAAGTGGGAGAGAGAGAGAGAGAGAGAGGAGGAGAGATGAGAGAGAGAGAGAGAGAGAGGGCGGGGAGAAGGAGAAAAAGAAAGAAAGAGAGAGAGAGAGAGAGAGAGAGAGAGAGAGGAGAGAGAGAGAGAGAGAGATATGTAGGAATAGGGGAAGGAGAAGAAGACTGATTAATGGGCCTTTAATGGGTAAAGAAAGAAAAAAAAAAAAGAAAAGAAGACAGACAAATGGGGGGGGGGGGGGGGGGGGGGGGGGGGGGGGGGGGGGGGGGGGGGGGGTCCTCCATATAAAGGAACAAAAACCTGACTGGGACGAACGACGTGACTCGTCTGATTAGAACAGCGCGTTGACAGACCTGCGGGTGGGGTGGGGGAGGGGGAATGGTGGTGGTGTCGGGGCTGGACAGTGGAGGAGGTGGAATAAGTGGTATTGTCGGCCAGTCCATAGATAACCAACAAACCTAGATTTCTCCTGGTACGTCTTAATTCACAGACTTTTTTTTTTTTTTGCACTGACCATATTTCAAACGCTCAATGGAGCAAAGGAAGACACCCAGAATTCAAACAGAAGAGGGGACTGGTTACTGCCACAGATACAGGCAAACAGATTACAGGACAAAGCACAATGCACCTCGACCTCTAGGGTCTTCTTCAGGCAGAAACAAACAACATTTAGGACAGTGAAAACAAAGAACCCTTGCACAGAACAGAGGTGCAGGAGAGAATCATAAACCTTGTGCCAAAAAAACTCATTCGAGTTTACCGTCAGTCTCTGGATTGAGTGGATGAGCAGAGACGGTCAGACCTGGGCAACACAAAACTGGCTCCAGCATTAAAGATTTGGCTGTTGTTAAGCGAAGAAGGAGAAGGTCAGAACTAGACGTGAACATTCACTGCAACCATTTAGTGTGGACGTTAGAGACACAGCGGGAAGAGAAATGTGTCAGATTGTGTTTGTGACAACACGCTCACGTGATCCGCTGTATGGTTAGCCATTGACGGAGCAAGGGAGTATTGCACTATACCTTGTGTGGAACCTACTTTATTTAATGATGTCGTGATGGGGGCGAACTCCCCATTGGCTTTGTCTGTAACGTGAGGAATGGAAAGTGGAGGTACGATGCAAACAGTGTACCGAGCTGGTGACAAAGTCGAAACAACAAACAACGAACACCTGACGTAGAAAATAGGATTGTCATGATCTTTGAGAATGTTGACAAAAACAAAAGTTCTAACATATAGATACACACATACAACACCTGACGTAGAAATAGGATTGTCATGATCTTTGAGAATGTTGAAAAAAAAAGTTCTAACATATAGATCACACATAATTTAATTTTGAAGACTAAGCATACATTTGGACGAGTCCTATCAGTGGATGCATCTGGCGACAGGTCAGAGGGGAAGATATTTGACAGACCACCACCACCACCACCATCACCACCACCACCACCACCATCACCACCACCACCACCACAACAACAACAACAACAAGAAAAAGAGAACTTTCTGCTATGCAGTGTTTACAGATTCTCTGTACATATTTTTAGTTCCGATTTCTGGTTGAGCAAGTCTTAATCTTAAAACGTGTAACAGTTTGTTCTGTTGCTTGAGCTCGTCGTTCTCTGGCCACACTCCACAGGTAGATAAGTGGGTTGAGGGCAGAGTTGAGAGGCAACATGATCACAACCAGTGCATCATGAATCTGGTTGAACAGACCTACACCATGTGCCGCCATTACTGTAGCCAGTCCAAAGGAGAACCAGCAAACAGCCTCTGTTACTGCCACTTTTCCTGTGAAATGAACTGATGCATAGTATGATCTTTTTACCAGACCGAGCTGTATTCTGTACCTTGGTGTTACTCGATATATAGCAATTGGACCAGCAACAATCGTGAAACACAACACAACATTCATCACTACAATGGCTGTGAACCACCTGAATCCCTGGACGGAGTAGGTATGATCAAATAAAGCTAAACGACACAGACCAGACTGACCACGGAGTCCCCAGTATGACAGCCTGGAAGAAATGGTATCACCGACAAGGATGTCCCAACAAACCAGATTGATACCGCTATTGCAGCCATATGTCTTGAGTCATACTTCCACCATGCTTTGAAGAGCCAAAGGACCATTACATGATCCAAAACAGTGAACCAGATGATCAAAATGGACACTTCATTGGACAGAAAGGAAAGAAAACCTGCCACTTTGCAGACCATACTGTTCGTCCATGCCTTTTCACGTTGAATGTATCTTCCTCGAAAAAGTTTGTCTGCTACCCAGTGTGACGCTAACATGAGTTCCCATGCAAATGTTGGCAAATTGGAGATTGGCCATACCCATTACGATACTGTTCTTTAAAAAAACGCCTTTGGCCTCTGGAGAAATTATAAAGCAGAACAAATTCCCTAAAATTGCGAATACGCTTAACATGAAAAAATAAATCCTGTATGGTTCATGTGGTATCAAGGTTGCCACATAAAGGGAATGTAACTTGGGGGTGTCACACATATAAGTTTATTGGAATGGGCAGGGAGTAAGTGTCTCTGCAGCATATTCTGTAATTTGATGTCAGTATTTTTATTTAATTTATTTGATCGGGACCCATAAATCGAAAGAAAATTTTATCACTCTGGATTACCTCGTATATCCAGTTCAACCAATTGTGGGGCGTTTTTGAAACCCATCAACCCAATGGCTTCCACTGCAGAAAAAGAATAATTCATGTGCTTCATGCGAGGTACATACACAGATAATACTCCACTTAGAACGTTGATTTGTGTATGTGACATATCCATTCGCCTAAGTTCGTAATGAATTTTATTGAAAAAAACAAAGTTTACATGACTGATAGGGTTGTTTCCTAGCAGTAAATTTTGTAGATTTTGAAAATAAAGAAAACAGTCATGTCTAGGGTTGTTATACGATTATTAGCGAGATTAAGAGTCAGCAAATTGGAAAGCTTTATGTTTTGATATGTTAGTAAGCATACAGTGCGATAAACTCAGACGAACAAGATAAATGTTTTGAACAAAATCCCCCAGCAACATTCGGATCCTGCAGCATCGACATACCGAAGCTGTGGGAAGAATGCAGTAGGAAATGAATGACTGCAGAGGAGGAATAACCCTGACACAGACAACTTCAGGACAGGTGAAATCACACAGCAGTTCATCATCTCGTTGAGGACACTGACCCCAGCCATCACAAAGATGATCACCATGGACACAGACTTTGGAAGCCCACACTGGTAGAAGCCAGCACAACATCGTGTTTCACAGTCTTGTTCATCCTCTCCATAGATACAATCTGAAAACCCGTTGCATCGAGTGTAGACAGGACAGACAGTTGAATGAATCAGTCGTTGCAAATGATAATGGCTGTCAGGACAAAACCGTCAGGAGTCAGAGCTGGTGAATAAAGAAGCCAGTGCCGTCTAGGTCAATGTAAAGGCGAGGGTTGTTGCTATCCTTTTCTCACCTGAAAACAGTACCAGCATTGAAAAGTCGGGTGAGGCAGTTCTTTTCGTTCCTGAATCGTCCACACAGTCTGAGTATTGATTACATCGTTGGCTGTGTAAGACATGTTGGCCA
>JADBJO010024013.1:0-20000 GCA_016801955.1 Conus betulinus | reverse complement strand
CAACATTGTCTGAATAGTTGAGGGAGAAAGATGATTAAAAAAGCAACGTTTCATTTAAAGGAAAGTAAAGGAAGGACACTCTCTAGTCCCAACCAGACAAACTTTGGGGTCTGATGGTTCGCTGTGTCTGGTTCCCACGTGAAGAAGTGCCATCGATCAAACTTACATCGGACTAGATAACTGAAACAGAACAGATGGTGTTTCGCAGTAGGATGCTTCAGACTACTGGAATTAACAATGGTCACGAGTGGGATGACAAGTTTGAAAGACACAGGAAAATCTCGGACTTGTTTCAGTTTTAAGCGCTGTCAAAGGCCTACTAGTCCTCCATCATTTGTCCATTGTTATTATTATTATTATTATTATTATTATTATTACTATTATTGTGGTGGTGTTGTTCTTGCTGTTGTTCTTGTTAATATTATTAACATCATCATCGTTGTTGTTGCTGTTGTTGTTAATGTTGTTGTTAGTATTATAATCATGCAGAAAAAGAGAAAATTTTCTCTGCGAAAGATGATCCAATGAAGATAGATTCAAAGGCAGTGATACGTCCATTGGCAATTAGGCACCTAAAGGCATGTTTGCATGTTCAAGATCATACACACTTACCCCCCTCCCCCCCCTCCTCCCACACACACACACACATGTGCACTCAAGTGGGTAGGCAGAGGAAAAAAAATCACACGAGATCTGCAGCATTGGTGCAGGGTAAACAGATCAGAATTTCACTACAGAAGAGGGCGGTATCATCATGATGTGGGATTTCGAGGCGTTAATCACGAAAGTGAAGTGACAACCAACACAAGTCATATCATCTCCCAGTGATTTTACGGTTGATATGGCCAGAACGTCACACGAACTCTTGGGTAAACTATGTGCCATGGAGGTGATCGGGATGGACTGCCCAATTTGGGGAAAGGCGAACAAAACTGCAGCAAAATGCTCTAGCGTTACAAATACGCCAATCAACCAGTAGATACACAAACTGCGGCAGGCATAATAAGGGGCCGAACGGGGAAAAAATCTATCCAAACTTGCAGATGATTGGCTACACCCAAAATACTTTATGTACCATCTTGCTTGGAAGACGCTGCACGTTGTGGAAGAACAGAAAACCGCCCGCAGGTCTTTCCAATCCGGTTCACTGCTGGTTACTGCTGGTACGTTAGGAGAGTACTCAAATATCCTGTACGTAGAGGTGCACTCATGGTCGCGAACGAGAGATGTTAGGATACTAAAAACGATAGCCGTTAAATATACTTCCTTTCATCATCAGGCACCAGCCTTGGGACTGTAAGTGAGCTTCACGGGGATGTTGAAGAGGTTAAAGGAAATGAATTACATGGCTGGCAGTAACTGCTTTTCATGAGAAATCCACATCCGCAAAGGAACTTAGAGCGGGTCTGAAATGCAAGCATGTTCCCTTCATCTTCACATGAGACATCGCGCGTCGGTAAATCCAAGTTTATGGAAGTGAGACTTGAAGACTCTCATTTTGACTTGTCATCATGAAGCAATAAACACTCTTCATCTATCCACCCTTACGTTTAGTTATATCAGCGAACTGTGGCAATGTGGAACTGTTCCTTATAATTTAAGCACATCTGATAAGCCATAACCTCACTCTGTGTGGGAGCTGAGGCTTGATAATAAAATGAAAATAATATTCGTTTTAATTATACAAACATAGGAACAAATTAACGGCTATAGTAAACACATAAATAAACCAATGGATGAATGATTGATGAAGACTTGAACAGAACAGCTTGTGAGCGCACCTTGATGACGCTTTAAAACACAGTGCCGCAGTCAGTGCGCGGAAATCTCTGACTCCTGAAGATAGAGAGCAATCACGACGGTGACTTTCTCGGCCGTCATTTGATTGGGACATAAGACGATCCCCACACGCCAGACTTTAGTCCACTGTCTGGCGGCAGGCTTTAGTCCACTGTCCCTGGCGGGCAGGCTTTAGTCCACTGTCTGGCGGGCAGGCTTTAGTCCACTGTTTGGCGGGCAGGCTTTAGTCCACTGTCTGGCGGCAGGCTTTAGTCCACTGTCTGGCGGGCAAGTTTTATTCCACTGTCTGGCGGGCAGGCTTTATTCCACTGTCTGGCGGGCAGGCTTTAGTCCACTGTCTGGCGGGGCAGGCTTTAGTCCACTGTCTGGCGGGCAAGTTTTTATTCCACCACTGTCTGGCGGCAAGCCAGTTTATTGGAAACGGGGTTGGGTTTGGGTTAATGGCAAGATAAAGGTGTAGGAGAAAGGGTGACGGGTCTGCGTGCAGGAGGGAGGGGGAAAGGGGAGGGGGGGCAAGATAATTTGATGAATGGGAGGAGGGGGACAGATTTGAGGAGAGAAGATTCATACAAGAAACTTACCAATTATACATATGCTTATTCAGAAACTTATTGACTGAACAGTCATTAGAACATCCGCCGTAGCCGAGTGTTCCTTTGGAATATCTAGCATCTTCAAAGGAACATGAAACACCTCAGTGCTCATCGGTCCTATCAGACACAAGCGTGTTGTAGATACTGAGCAAAGAATAGCCACTGTCCGGCCAAACTGTTCAGCCTATGTTTGCATAGCTACATCCCACAGGGCTGTCATATGTCATATCCTCTACCCTTATATACACTGTCCCTTGGATCAGTTTCAATGTGTCTTCATATGCCGGAGCTCATGGCAGATCAAAAGCACGAAGAACCGGTCCCATGGCGGATACCGGTCGTGTCCGTGGGTCCACTTGTTTGACTGGGCCTGTCACTTTTGAAGAGGCGGCAGACATTGATCCACTTGGGGTTGGAAGCTATGACTGTTTGAACAACTCTCTCTCTCTCTCTCTCTCTCTCTCTCCTCCCTCTCTCCCCTACTCTCGTCTCTCTCCCTCTCTCTCCTCTCTCTCTCTCTCTCTCTCTCTCTCTCTTTTGAATCTGATACTTGCAAAGATGGGAATGAGAATGGGCAAACCCAATGGAATTCCCTAATGTACTGAAATTTTGCAATTGGTATTTATTCTTGTTAGCTATCAGTGTCAACCAGGCTCGACAGAGAGACACCTACAATGTAAAGCAGAACGATCTGAACAACGCTCATCAGAAATGTGTCCATTTAGTACATGGATCTCGACTCTGTTCTTCAGTCTTCTGTTTGGAGCTCATAACAATCGTGAGAAAAAGCAGGCCAGAGACGAACAGTCCCTCATAAGAATGCCTCTCACAGCCTTCGAACTCAAAGCCATCCAGCCTGCATCCTAAATGCCAGCCACTGCATCAAAAGGCCTGATCCATGTGTTGTACCTTTGTGATAAAACTTGGATTGTGAACATGTGGACATTACACCTGGTATGCTCAGGTAAACAGCCATGATGCCAGCTCTTACATCTGTTTGGGTTATAATAAATGACGCGATTTAGTTTGATCGCGTGGTTGGGGACATGTCCATGTGGATCAGCTCCTCAGTTGCTACTGTTACTTCGGGAGTCATCGATGTAGAATATATAACAACAATACGTATACCTCTTTTGAATCATTTGATGGATTCTTTCCTGTTCAGTCTAACACCTTTATTAACGGCCAGTCCCTAATAAAATGAAAATGTATCAATGGAAAAATGGGTAAATCATCAAATCCAATTCAAATTGTTTCCAAGTTATTTCTTAAATATTTTCATCGTGTGTTCTGTACAGTGTCTGTATTTTTAACTCTTTGTGTGAAAATATGTTGTTGCATGTACTCAATTCAGCATCACTAATTTTGTTTCCATTTTCATTTTATTCACTGGTGATAACAATATCGGGTATTAGTGATTAGAGTAGATGACCAGTATGATATGAGCAATGCTGGGCCATTCGTGTTCTAGAACAATGTTCATTGTTCGTGAAGACGATATTCTTATTTTTCAGTCCAGTGTTATATTTGTGTCAAATGTGACGCCTGGAATCTTTTTTTTCTCTTAAGATACTCTACTTATTTCTATCAACTACAACACCTGAAATCGCGTTTTCTCCTAGATACTTAACTTATTTCTGTCAACTACAACACCTGAAATCTTGTTTTTTTCTTAAGATTCTAAACTTATTTCTGTCATCTATAACACCTGAAATCTTGTTCTCTTTTAATATACTAAACTTATGCTGTCAACTATAACACCTGAACTCTTGTTTTCTCTAGAGATAATGAATTTATTTGTGTCAGCTGTAGCATGTGACGTCTTGTTTTTTTCTAAAGATAATGAACTTATCTCCAGTCTTGGAGGGCCACATTGTAATACGCCATCACGCTTTCCTCGTGAAAACTGCACAATCTGAAAAATATCTCACGCTGCATACACAGGACGTGGAGGGTGTGACGATGTATATGACGACCTGAATAATGTGTCTGAGGGGAATCCTTTATAAACTATGCGGTTCAGCAATGCAGTGGTAAAACATAACAACAAAAACATCCCGTCTGCTGTTTTTAGCGGCGCAGACGGTCTCTAAGCTCTTCAGATAACGATATAAAACACACTTGCGTATTTTGATCTGCCAAGCTCTCACTTGACTCGTTGGAATGCTAGTATAGTCTGTAGTTGGTGTTTAGCAGGTGAAAGTGATAGAACCAGCAGCAGCAAAACTAACATTTTGGAGTGGGGGATGGGGGATTGTACATGTACGTAAAACATTTACACTCTCATGGTCCCCCTGTCACAACATGTGGTCGATTTGTTTATCATCAGAATGCCAACGTGTAATCATCAATAGAACTATACCAGAAGAGCTCATTTCCTTTTATATTTTTTCTTCAGCAGGGACACTATGTAAGCGATTTTTCCCACTCCTTGTTACAAACTTTGATCATCAGTGAATGGTTTTGCGCGTGATGAGTAAAACAGGACCAGAACATTCATCATTTGTCCGTGAAGGAAATCGGTCACATGAAGGAGGTTGCCTTTGAACGAACCGACAGGCCCTGTCGTTTTTGTGTTTTTTTCCACACACAATGCATTGATCTTCATGTGAAGACTGTGATAGCTCCCGGACCTGCCTATATTGTGTTATTCAGCCAAGACGGTGACTATTTCTAAAGCAGGAAAGGTGAAACATAGTTCAAAAAAAACTTTTTTTCCCCAAAATATAGTGAGAATTTTTATTTCATAACGGAGTGGGTTGTTTGCAGATCGATCAAACCGTTAAACAGTTACTGTGATTAAACCGTGTCAAAGTGCATGAATTATGCATGGCTGTGCAGGATTAGAAGCAATATCAACATAGCCGCCACCAGTTCATTGTTGCGTACCGCACTGGGAATGCCTGCATGGCTGTGCAGGATTAGAAGCACTATCAACATAGCCGCCAGCAGTTCATTGTTGTGTGTACCGCGCTGGGAATGTCATGTCTTGCATGATTTTCTCTATCAATTGGGATACTTTCACAGGGTACTGCAGGTCACTGCATGGCGCCACGTACACCATTCGTTGTCTCTGTCTGCGAATGCTTTTGCTTAACTTTGGAGACGAATTTCTCAGCAGCAAATAGCCACTGGCAGCTTCCTTTTAGTATTATTATCTTTTTTAAATGCATGAGAGGCCTCTGAAATCAACTGATTACAGCGCGGCGGCGCTAATAGACGTGACTTTGAACCACTTCTGGAGCTGGGTTGCTTATACTTCAATTCCTTTTTTGTCCGCCCCCCCCAGTAAATGGAAGCCCCCATTCAGTTCAGTGAAGGTTTAAGGCAGAAGATGGGCTCCACTATCCTTCAAGCCATGCTTCTGTCATGGCCTACCTATGACAGTTCACTACCATGCCGAACATTAGTCTCTAAGACTTAACCACTTCACCGTTCAGAACGTGCATCACATGACTTCGCGCTTTATTGTGTGTGTCTTACACACACACACACACACACACACCACACAGAGAGAGAGGAGACGAGAGAGAGAGAGAGAGAGAGAGAGCGAGAGAGCGAGAGAGAGAGGAGAGGAGAGAGAGAGCGAGAAAGAGAGAGAGAGGAGTCGAACCGGGGACTCAGGAATCTCTTGATTCTTAATTTAAGTAGAACGTCTTAACCACAATGCCATCCTTTTCACATTGACAGCTAGGTGACTGAAACACAGTTACAGCATGTTTCGATTTCCCATGGGCATCACCAGCTGCTGGATCCTATCTCTGTGTTCCGTCTGGTAGTTTTCTGTTGACGACTCACGTACTGATAAAGTCTCTAATGATGGCATTGTAAACTGAATATAGAGGCACATACACAGCTGCAGCCACAAGGGGAAGATTAGCAGTAGCATCAGCTTTGAAATGGAAGAATGCTTTTGGCAGTCACATGAATTATGACACCCATTCTGCCAGCCCAGCAGAACAGTTACTATCTTCCGTTGATAACGGAATGACCATACAAGCCTTCTCATCCACACACCACTGCCCGCAATTCTCAAACAACGACTACTACCCCCCCCCCCCCCCACACACACACACACCACACACACACACCCAATGATGTTATCTCCCTGCAGGATTCTGGATACGTTGTTGGTGACTGTCTATTGTTCATTTACGTTATTGCGGCTCAGTTTGTGTGTGTGTGTGTGTGTGTGTGTGTGTGTGTGTGTGTGTGTGTGTGTGTGTGTGGTGTGTGTGTGTGTGAGTGTGAGAGAGAGAGAGAGAGAGAGAGAGAGAGAGAGGAGAGAGAGAGAGGAGAGAGAGAGAGAGAGAGACAGAGAGAGAGTTCAGCTCAGCATGTGTCAACACGTTACACAAGGGAGCACCCAGCAGGAGCGCCGCCTTCATGATTTACTACCTACCCTGGGGATGCCAGCACCTCGCTGGTGAATGAAACAGGCAGCGACACGGGCTATGAATTGTATCAGGCATTGTACTGACATCAGCTGTCGTCAGTGAAAACGCATCCTGAACACAAACATTATAGAAACGGAAATGGGAGGGGTGAGGTTAACATGTCTATCGCGGTTTCATTTTGGTATTGGGATTCACCACGGCAATCCACGCTAGTTATTTGGTTTATAGGTAATCTGCCTTTCCTAGAACAATGTTGTAGGGAAATCATAGACCACAAAAAATACCCTTGTTGTGCATTTATTTAGGCTACTGTCGTGGCCTAACGAGTTGTTCTTGAGTATAAAAAGTGATGTGACTGTGACTAAGTAGAGCATGAACGCATAATCCTTTCCTTCCTTTGATCTCACATCGTGTGGTTTGTGATGTTACTGCAGCCAACATGACTTGCGTTAAAACACGTTTATCTCAACACAGATTACAGCTGTTGCAGCGTATCTTGTGTTTCAAAACTGGTCCAACTATGAGATGTGTGGTAAAAGTACCCAGTGTTTCTTGCCAGCAAACAGGCCCAAATACAGGCATGCCGTCATCGTGGTAAAGCACCCAGTGTATCTTGCCATTAAACAGGCCCAAATACAGGCATGCCGTCATCGTGGTAAAAGTACACAGTGTATCTTGCCATTAAACAGGCCCAAATACAGGCATGCCGTCATCGTGGTAAAAGTACCCAGTGTATCTTGCCATTAAAAACAGGCCCAAATACAGGCATGCCGTCATCGTGGTAAAAGTACACAGTGTATCTTGCCATTAAACAGGCCCAAATACAGGTATGCCGTCATCGTGGTAAAAGTACACAGTGCATCTTGCCATTAAACGTCATCGTGGTAAAAGTACCCAGTGCATCTTGCCATTAAAACAGGCCCAAATACAGGCATGCCGTCATCGTGGTAAAAAGTACACAGTGTATCTTGCCATTAAACAGGCCCAAATACAGGCATGCCGTCATCGTGGTAAAAGCACCCAGTGTATCTTGCCATTAAACAGGCCCAAATACAGGCATGCCGTCATCGTGGTAAAAGCACCCAGTGTATCTTGCCATTAAACAGGCCCAAATACAGGCATGCCGTCATCGTGGTAAAAAGTACCCAGTGTATCTTGCCATTAAACAGGCCCAAATACAGGCATGCCGTCATCGTGGTAAAAGTACCCAGTGTATCTTGCCATTAAACAGGCCCAAATACAGGCATGCCGTCATCGTGGTAAAAGTACCCAGTGTATCTTGCCATTAAACAGGCCCAAATACAGGCATGCCGTCATCGTGGTAAAAGTACACAGTGCATCTTGCCATTAAACAGGCCCAAATACAGGCATGCCGTCATCATGGTAAAAGTACCCAGTGTATCTTGCCATTAAACAGGCCCAAATACAGGCATGTCGTCATCGTGGTAAAAGTACCCAATGTATCTTGCCATTAAACAGGCCCAAATACAGGCATGCCGTCATCGTGGTAAAAGTACACAGTGTATCTTGCCATTAAACAGGCCCAAATACAGGCATGCGTCATCGTGGTAAAAAAGTACCCAGTGTATCTTGCCATTAAAACAGGCCCAAATACAGGCATGCGTCATCGTAACCAACAGATCTTGTTTTTAAAAGAGGTCCCAGGATAATCAGACGTGATTTTGTTCCTCAAAATATCTCATTACACGTATGACTATAACAAGATAGTTTCTCTGGAGAAAGCTCAAAAGACTAGTTGAAAAGTGTACACAGTAGACTTCTCTCTGAAAACATGTGGGAGATGTTGAATAGTCGATTGTGATCAGAATCATTTGCGCTGCCTGTCTTCGATCTCATTATGTTCCCTGTTGCATCTGGCATTGAACAAAACACCAATACTTCTGTGGCACTTCATCCACCAGGAGGAAACAATTGCAACTCTACCGTAACAAGGAAGAAAGAAAGAAAGAACAATAAATGGTAACCGCGACCCTTCCACCTCCGCAGAATGGGCAGACCAAATATATCAAAGGGCATTCCGGTGGATACACATTAGCTTTAAAGACAGACTTATATGGACACGTGCTCTTCTCCAGTGGGCGCTCTGAAAACATCACACGGGTTACAAGCCGGTGACAGACCTGCACTCGAAACTAACAGTAACCTTGGCTCTAAGGCATTCCATCTCCGTGGCACGGGCAGAGAAATACATCCAATTCCACCTCAGCGGATGCAGAGAACGTGAGCTGATAGATTAGTGTTCAAAGCGGAGGGTACCAAATTGTCCTCCAGTGGGTGCTTCGTAAGCTTTGCGGTTCCACTGTAGTAGGTCAGGAAACTTGCAAGCAACATTTGTTTGGCTTTACTTCGAGAACATCAGACTTGCTGCTGGATGTTGACTGGAAACACTCCCACACTGCTGGATGTTGACTGGAAAACACTCCCACACTGCTGGATGTTGACTGGAAACACTCCCACACTGCTGGATGTTGACTGGAAACACTCCCACATTGCTGCTGGATGTTGACTGGAAACACTCCCACACTGCTGGATGTTGACTGGAAACCACTCCCACACTGCTGGATGTTGACTGGAAACACTCCCACACTGCTGGATGTTGACTGGAAACACTCCCATACTGCTGCTGGATGTTGACTGGGAAAACACTCCCATACTGCTGTATGTTGACTGGAAACACTCCCACACTGCTCCTGGATGTTGACTGGAAAAAAAACTCCCATACTTCAATGTTCTAACCTGATGTTGTGTACCCCGCAAAGCATCTGGTTTTCACAAAGCAATAATCTATGTTCTTGTTCTTGTTCTTGCTTTTGTTCCCACATACACAAGGATTTATCTGAACTTAGAAAGGTCCCCTGTCTATTTGGGATGAAATCTTAAAAACACGGCGGGCAGTCAGTAAACGTGAAAGTCAGAATGCTGACTAGCATACTAGACTAAACTTCCCCCTGTAATTTAAGGCTGGGAAATGTAAAAGGCTCGGTCTTTGGAGCTAGGACCCTACACTATACATCCACATTATACACTCAAAGTTTACCTGAAGAATTCCAAAGATGTTTAAACACTAGTCTCTACACACACACACACACACACAACACACACACACACACACACACACACACACACACACACGAATTCCAAAGGTGTTTAAAACACTAGTCTCTACACACACACACCACACACACACACACACACACACACACACACACACACACACACACACACACACACACACACGAATTCCAAAGGTGTTTAAACACTAGTCTCTAAACACACACACACACACACACACACACACACACCACACACACACACACACACACACACAAATACACAAACACACACACACACGCGCGCGCGCGCATGTACGTCCGCGCGCATGTACGCACGCACGCACGCGCGCACACACACACACACACACACACACACACACACACACACACACACACACACACACACACACACACACGTGCGAGCGCACACGCACACACACCTTTCCACACTCTACCCTCTCCACCCTCCCTCTCTCTCTTTATTCTCCACCCCTGTGTTGTATTTCGGAACTGTTCTCATGTCTCAATTTCTGGGTTTTCGAAAGTAGGACGAGGCCCGGAATGGTTGACTGACCCACGTCGTCCGCCCTATTGCTGTGCTTCTCAAGGATTCAGTCATGTTGTGTGTGTTATTTCTCTGGCACCCTCAGACCCAAAGAGCACTCGCCAATTAACGTTTTGCAGGCGGCGGATCAAGACCAGACAGAATGAATTTAAATGCCTGATAAGAGGAAGAAGGAAATGAATCGAAAGCCAATAGCTACCAATCACTTCATCCACATTGCGGATAACCACCAAACTTGTGGTGCATATCCGAGTTTGAACACAAAGATAAGAGCAGTGAAGTCACAGCCATGAATTAACGGCACTATTTCGGGTTGTTTTACCCTTTTTTCAAGCAACACTAGCCAAGTGACCACAAAACAACTTAGAATTCTGTGGTCGTGGAACTGAAAAGACTTCACCGGAAAAGACTTCACTGGAAAAAAAAAGTTCATTAGAAAAAGTTGGGATGGGGGATGAAGGGGACATTGTAGGAAAGTATGGGGAAAGGGGAGGGGAATAGGAGGGAAAGGTGATGGGGTTGGACCGAGTCAGCTCACGTCTCTCCCCCCTCACCGCCACCCCTGTCCGCGCCACCCCCCTCTGCCCTCCCCTGCTCTCCTCCAACGTCATGCCTCTTTCGCTCCTTAACTCTCCACTCTTATTTCCTAGTTCTGAACCGCCACCAGGTCTTGGCTCTTTCTTTTGCCTACACTGCCGTTGGTCCTGCTGAAAGCAGCCTGAAGGAGCGGTGCATTGTCAGTGTTTTGTTGTCTGTGTCAGTTGTGTCGTCTGAAGAAGACCTAGTTGGAAATGTTCCCGCTCTGTTGTGCAAAGTGTACGAAAGTGTGCTTTGTTCCGTGTTTTCTGAGAAATGGCACTGAAGAAGGTCTGATGGAAAAAAAAAACACTATCTGAAGATAAATGCAGTTTTTCCTATATGTCTTTCTCTTGGGATCTCTCTCTCTCTCCTCCCCCCCTCTCTGTCTCTCTCTGTCTCTCTTTCTCTTTCTGTATATATATATATATATATATATATATATATATATATATATATATATATATATATGTGTGTGTGTGTGTGTGTGTGTGTGGTGGTGTGTGTGTGCGTGTGTGTGTTGTGTGTGTGTGTAAACGGGTCAAAGATATAGAAAGAGACACACAGCAACTGTATTGATTTCGTGACCAGTATTTTGGCGTGTTGCCTTACTCGGTGTACAATGAGTATGTGAGGTGGTATGATCAGCCTGTCCTGGATGGGCCGGTCCCACACGTTGCCAAGAGTGTGTATTACGGTGGCAGATGGCTGAGCTGGATGGACGGCGCGGGCGGCGGGGCGAGAGGTGGAGCGAGGGGGACGGGAGGTGAGGGAAAGGATGCAGATGCCATTTCACTCCTTCGAGGGGGGGGGGGGGGGGGGGGGGGGGCACATTCAAGTGCATACCACATGTACAACCCATAGCAAAGCTCAACTTTCACATTCCGCTTTCCCCATTTGCCACTGATACAAACATACGTTAAACGTGTCATAAATTAACCCCAGGAAACAAAGCATGATTTACAATCACATTTGGGTTTTAAAAATGTGTTTTAAAACTCTTCTGAAACGATCGAAAGTGGCATTCACATTTTGGAGAAAAGCACCTTTCCCTATTATTTCCTTCAATGGTAACATGTTAGAGAAAATCGATTCCATTGGAAAATTACTTTTGTTTTAGTATCTGAAAGTGTTCCCTGCTAAGGCAAAATGGACCGCAAATAGTTCTCTGCTTGTGTTTTTGTTTTACGGCAATGCACCGGAGATTAGACAGGGGGTGATCAGACAGATGAAATGTTTGATTATTGCAGATTCAGTGCTTAGCTTGATCAGTGGAGGTTAGAATCTTTGTTTGAGAGAATGCACTGTGAGTTCGGGGCACTTAGAGCAGTATAGTAATATATATAGCGTTCGATCTTTCACCATGACATATGCTTTCTGATAGTAAAAAGTTTCTGAGTTAACAGCACAGGCGAAGATGGCAGTCTAAACCACGTGTTCACACAACGGTCTTTACTGCATCTGAAGCATCCTGGTTGCCCTTCACTGGTGAGACTGGGAAGGCACCAGCAGATTCCCTAGAGATCTGAAGCATCCTGGTTGCCCTGCACTGATGAGACTGCGAAGGCAGCAGCAGGCTCCCCAGAGATCTGCTGTTTTGTAGTATCTATAGTATCCTAGCATAGCATCATTAGTCAGCTTGACAACAAGCAACATAAACTGAATTGTCAGTGTCACTTTTGAAGGGGGAGGATGTGTGACAAGAAAAGCAAAAATGTTACGATAAGTAAATAAATTCAAAGAGAAGGGGGAAAAAGTTCTATTTCCAGCCCCCACCCCCAAAAGAAACCCTCTCGGCTTGCTGACGAACAGCGTCTGTTCCCACGTGAAAGGAGTGCCATCGATCAAACTACAATGGATTGGATGTCTCTTAGAAAGAACGGACCGCGTTTTGCTGTAGTATGTTTGGGTTGGGACTTCTGGAAATGAATGTGATCGTGGGTGGAGTGACAGGTTTAGGAGGCATATAGAAGTCTCAGACTTGTTTTACTCTTAAGTGCTGTCAGAGGTTTTACCAGTCCTTAATCGTTTGTCAATGTCGTTATTATTATTTCCGTATTTCTTCTTCTTCTTCTTCGATTCTTCTTCTTCTTCTTCTTCTTCTTCTTCTGTCCGTCTTCTTCTTCTTCTTTTCTTCTTCTTCTTTCTTCTTTCTTCTTCTTCTTCTTCTTCTTCTTCTTCGTCTTCTTCTTCTACGAATTAAAGAAAAGTTTCCAATCAGAGACGATCTAACAAAGAGATGAACAAGTTGTGTTGTTTATTGGCAGTTAGATCTGTTTCATATATTAAAGATAAGACCACACACACACACACACACACACAACACACACACACACACACACACACACACACAACACACACACACACACACACACACAATGAGGCGATACAAGCGGGGGTAAACAAACTTTCAGCTAGCAGATCTGAACCAGTTGGTACAGGGCAGAGAGATTAGAATACACCATCAGAAGAGGGCAACACTATTGTGGTGCGGGATTTCGAGTCGTTAATCACCACAGCCAAGTTACAAATAGCACAAAGCCATACCCATCTTTCCCTGGATTCCACGGACAATGCCAGAACGTCAGACGATTTTTTGAACAAACTATGTACTACAGGATTAATCAGTAGGGGGGTGCTAACTTTGGGGAAAGGCGAACGAAGCTGGTCGTGAGAGTCCCTTGGGTTTATTATTTCATCAAATCCACCACTATGCCCATCAACCAGCAGGCACACCATACTGCAGCAGGTTGATCATTTCATCAAATGCACCACTATGCCCATCAACCAGCAGGTGCACACACTGCAGAAGGTTGATCATTTCATCAAATGCACCACTATGCCCATCAACCAGCAGGTGCACACACTGCAGAAGGTTGATCATTTCATCAAATGCACCACTATGCCCATCAACCAAGCAGGTGACACACCTGCAGAAGGTTGATCATTTCATCAAATGCACCACTATGCCCATCAACCAGCAGGTGCACACACTGCAGAAGGTTGATCATTCATCAAAATGCACCACTATGCCATCAACCAGCAGGTGCACACACTGCAGAAGGTTGATCATCTCCAAATCAAAGCACCACTATTCCCATTAACCAGCAGGTGCACACACTGCAGAAGGTTGATCATTCCATCAAATCCACCACTATGCCCATCAACCAGCAGGTGGCACACTGCAGCAGCAGGTTGATCATTTCATCAAATCCAACCACTATGCCCATCAAACCAGCAGGTGCACACACTGCAACACGTTGATCATTCATCAAATCCACCACTTATGCCCATCAACCAACAGGTGCACACACTGCAAACACGTTGATCATTTCATCAAATCCACCACTTTGCCCATCAACAAAACAGGTGCACCAACACTGCAACACGTTGATCATTTCATCAAATCCACCACTATGCCCATCAACCAACAGGTGCACACACTGCAACACGTTGATCATTTCATCAAAATCCACCTATATGCCCATCAACCAACAGGTGCACACACGCAAACACGGTGATCATTTCATCAAATCCACCACTATGCCATTCAACAACAGGTGCACACACTGCAGCAGGTTGATCATTTCATCAAATCCACCACTATGCCCATCAAACCAACAGGTGCACACACTGCAGCAGGTTGATCATTTCATCAAATCCACCACTATGCCCATCAACCAGCAGGTGCACACAATGCAGCAGGCATAGGTGCCACAGGAAAAGGACATCTAGTCATGTAGGTCACTGGGTATGTCCACAATGCACGTTCTGCCATGTCCACAATGCACGTTCTGTCATGGTCCACGATGCATGTTCTGTCATGTCCATGTTCTGTCATGTCCACAATGCATGTTCTGTCATGTCACCGATGCATGTTCTGTCATGTCCATGTTTTGTCATGTCCACAATGCATGTGGTTCTGTCATGCCACGATGCATGTTCTGTCATGTCCATGTTCTGTCATGTCCACAATGCATGTTCTGTCATGTCCACGATGCAGTTCTGTCATGTCCATGTTTCTGTCATGTCCACAATGCATGTTCATGTCTGTCATGTCCACGATGCATGTTCTGTCATGTGTCATGTTTCTGTCATGTCCACAATGCATGTCCTGTCATGTCCATGTCACAGTGCATGTTCTGTCATGTCCACAGTGCATGTTCTGTCATGTCCACCAATGCATGTTCTGTCATGTCCACAATGCACTTTCTGTCATGTCCCACAATGCATGTTCTGTCATGTCTACAATGCATGTTCTGTCATGTCCACAATGCATGTTCTGTCATGTCTACAATGCATGTTCTGTCATGCATGGTCCATAATGCATGTCCCGTCATGCGCACAATGCATGTTCTGTCATGTCCACAATGCACGTTCTCTGTCCATGCGCACAATGCATGCTCTGTCATCTTACTAGCAAGACACTGCACCTCGAGTCCGTTGTGGGAGAACAGAACAAAGTCCCAGGGTCTTTCCCGCCTGGTTCGCTGTTGGTTACGGTTGTGTATGATAAGACTGTATTAAACCATTTTCGTGAAGAAGAGATGCGCTCATCACCCCGAAAAAAATAGATTTTTTTTTTTTTAATGCTAAAAGTGATGCTTGTTGTACGTGGCAGATCGAGATCAGGCGCTAGGCCTAGCACTTTATGGGAGCTTGACAGGAATGTTTGAGAAATGCGAAGGAAACTAGTTATACAGTTTGCATTAATTGTTCCATCATGTGAAAAAACACCACACTCTAAAAGGAAATTAACTCAATCAAGTCACAGCCCATATGGACCACAGAATCGATCAGATCTGATCCCTCAGATCACACGTTTTTGGCAACTTTCAAAAAAAATCATATAAAATCAACAACCACTTACACTAGGAGCATTACAAAACATACACCATTGGATAGAAGCAGAAATAATAATATATTTATCAAAAACGCCTTACATTCGGAGAGGAAATGCCACACAGTTCACATGATGTAAGTAACTCCAAAATGATACACATTTGCAGAAAAAACAAAAACTTTTTGTGCACTCTGTAATCCACTTCTTCATGCTCTCTATCCTCCCTACACAATTAGTTCCAATTACGCTTCGGAGCACTTGGTATGACCTACAGACAATAGTACATTTATAACAAACTGCATAAACACAAGAATTTGACCACAAAATGCTTGATTCCATTCCAAATCGTGCGATCGTGTTCAAAAATCGTGTGACACCGGTTGGACAATAGGAATTCTGCATAAAACTACTACAGAATACACGACAACGGTCTAAGGGAAGCAACTGCAAAAACAGGCACTAAGCTGTCCCTGAAACGAGATTTATTGCCCTTTAATAATAAGGGTTTGTGATTTTAAAAAAATCGTCAAACTGTGTCGTTTAGGTATGCGTGCCCGACGACACGCCTTCAAGCGATGGATCCCGTTTTGTGAAAACAGTGTCGGAAGAAAACCCGCTTCCGACAAGAACTTGAAGAGCTTTGTGGTTATGGTTAAAGAAGGCTGTTTTCGTTACAATGGTAAGTGTTTTAATCTTTATAAGCTTGCATAGTAAGACACTTTGTGCGTTCGATAAAATTCAGCAGGTTTATGGAATTTTGTGAGATTCAGAAGAGACAGTTCATCTTGTCAGCGCTAAGATAACTCAAAACGCACTCTGACTATCCACTTCCAGTTTATAGTTAGTTGACTGTTGGAGGGTGCCACAAGCACGTGTGTGGAACTGTTCAAAATAATTGACACCACACCAGGTAAAAACACCTGAAGTCACTACTAGCTACAGTGGTTTAGTTAAATGGGAACTAAATGAAAATTCATAAAAATAAATATGTAAACATATAAACATGAAGAATGAGAAAAGGTTCTTAAAACAACATGAAACGAATGATAAACAAAGTAACAAAACAAACGAATGAACAACAAGTAGGTAGATAGATAGATAATAAAAACACAACAGTCTAAAGACTATCTTAGACAGACAGCGATGTGGTGTTTGAACTTTGACCTATGACATTAACCACAACGCCCTCGTGAGGCCACGGGGAGTGGGAGGTCTGTGACGTCTGGGTACATAAAAGAATAGCACCTTATGAGGACTTTTTGGTTTCTCATTCGAGCTTGGACCCATCGAACAGCCCCCCGACGCCAGGCATTTCTTTCCACTTGTTTCAGCAAGGAATATGAAGGAGGACTGTGTCTCCGCCTGCTAGGTGCTGTCGTTCGCGACGCTTAATCAAACGCCTGCATCTGCGAAAAGTTTAGGAGTTATATGACTCTTTGGGATAACAAAAGCGGCAACCCTGTCACTAATGCACATAATCGGCCATCATTTTTTCCGCTTCATAAGACCAGTTTTCCTCTCCATTATTATCATCGTCATCACCTATTACCCCTCCTGGGGTACAGGCCGCCAACCACATGGACATCCAGGCCATCCTGTCTAGGCTCTTTTCTCCAGCTGGGTTCCAAGTCCATCACCATGTTCCTGATGTCTGCTTCCAGGTCCCTGCCGCCAGGTGTTCCTTGGCCTAACCCTTGGCCCTTTTCCGTTTCCTGGGGTGGTACTGGTTCCATGTTAGCTCGGGCTTGTCTGGGAGTGCGTTGGACTTTGGCTTCCGCTCATGCAGTGTATGTCAAATCCAGCCCCAACATCGTGGTTTCTCGATTCCTGTGTGGTCAGCTGGTTGGTCTTCGTCCCAGAGCTCGGTCGTTGTTGAAGTTTGGGTCTGGCATTGGATACTACGGAGAAATCTGCGCCAGCACCGCGTGTTGGATGCAACACCTGCCACCATTCTTTGGTGGTGGTAACGCTAGTAGTTCATCCAGTTCCGCTCCGGCCAGTAGAACTGCTTTGATGATGGTGTGGGATTGAAGGTAGCCTGACTTTGGTGGTGACTGACAGTTCCCTTGGAGCTCCAGATGTTCCGTAGCTGATAACATAATGCTGCCCTGCGCACTTTTCCGATCCTCCCAGGTACGAAGGCTCTTAAAAGAATGTGGATGCAAATTGGGAGATGGGGATGAAAAGATTGTAGTGGAGGGACGGTGTGGAGTTTGTTGGAGTGGGAGAGGAAGGGACAGGGTCTTCAGAGAAAGTTGTGGATGGAGAAGGAAGTAGGCTTTGTATGAGGAAGAGTGAGAGCATGCTGGGGGCAGGGGTTCGGATAGGAGTCTGACATGGAGGGCTTAATTGACAATTTTAAATATAGGGAATTTTGGGACATTTGGGAAACAGAGTTTTGAAGAGGCATGGGCACACAACAAAAAGCACACACACACGACACACGACACACACACAGCAAACAGCACACGACCACACACACGCACGCCCGCACGAACGCGACGCACCACGCACGATTCCATACACAGCTGTCTCGCACACCGTGGACTTCACAGAGCCCACAGAACGAAAACACAAACAGCACACACACACAACACAACACACACACAAAAACACACACACACACACAAGTCGACAGAAATAAGGGTGGATGGGGGTACAAAAAGGGGGAGAAAAGATCTGATAAAGAGAGGACTGAGAGAGATGAGGATGAAGGAGGAGGATGGAGAGCAGAGAGAGTGAGGGTGAGGAAGAGAGAGAGACGGTAGAGACGTGGAGGGGAGGACAGAGAGGACAGAGGATAGAGACAGAGGCAGGGGGAAAGGGGGGGGGAGAAGGGGTAGATGAGGGGAGGGGGAGGTGGATAGAGAGAGAGAAGAAGAGAGCGAGCAGAGAGAATGGGAGTGGAGAGTGAGAGAGACAGAGGAGGGGAGAGGAGAGAGAGAGATGAGAGAGGAGGAGAGGAGAGAGAGGACCTTGATGAGAGAGACAGAGGGAGAGAGAGAGCGAGAGAGAAATGCTAAGGGAAGGCTACTACTCCGGCCTTGCCCCCTAATTAAAGGGCTAATACACACACTTTTTAAAAAAATTTCCTCAAAATCTTGGGAATGAAACGAGATGTTGTGAAACCAGAAGTTCACAAGGTCACATTCTCTAGGACCCTAAAGCGCTTCCACCAGGGAAGGGAAATGTTTCCCCGAATCACTATGTCTGTTGGTGGCCCAGTAAGCAAGAACAAGGGTAATGTTTCAATTCGCCGTAGACTAAACTTTACCGGGTAGCGGTGTGAGAGCGAACAGAAACAACCGAATGAACTTTTCTTCGGTCATTACAAGCGAGGCGAGGTCATGTAACTAACGCTCTACTGTGATAATGCTAATTAAGAAAAGGAAGAAGGATACAGACGTGTACCGCGAGGAAAAACAATACTATTCCGACTAGCATGATAGTGCTAGTGGGAAAACACGGGACAAGGGATTCAGCATGCCACTAAAAGACTCAGTTGCTCATCAGGCTTTTCTTGGGGAACAGACACGCGACCCTGCCAGTCTATCCAACACACCCCTGACCGTTTACCAGCAACCGATGGTCAGTTTCGTGTTTGCGACGCACGCCTCCGCATCGGACTGGTAGTGTCCGTACTACTTTAATCTCTTTACATCCTTCATCAGTGTGAAGGTGTTTCACCTATGCACCAGTTAGTGACTACTCCCAGCACAAAGCACCGTTTCCATTCGGCTGGTGGGTAGTGGGTGGGGTGGTTGAGCTGGTGGCCTGTCACCGGTGGTGTCTGTGGGTGTGGAGACTGTGGTTGTCTGTGGGTGTGTTGGCTGGTGGGTGTGCTGAGGGTGTTTTTGGGCCGCCGCCGACCTAGGGTGTGAGCGCCTTCAAGGCGCGCAGCGGGGGTGTTGGGGGGGGGTGCTCGGGGGGTGCGGTGGGTGTGTTGGTGGCCCCTGTCCAGGGCAGTGGTGGGTGTTGTGGGTGGGTTGGACGGTGGGGTTGAGCGAGAGGGGAGACCCAGAGAGACGACTGTGTTGATGGTGGTGCTCTGTGGGGGGGATGGGTATGAAAATGTGGTGGTCGAGTTTGGGGGTGGGTTGACCTGGGAAACACGGATAGGTAAGAAGACACAGAGAGGTAGGCTGCTGGGGC
>JADBJO010024012.1:7500-25733 GCA_016801955.1 Conus betulinus | reverse complement strand
GGCTCATATTTTTTAAAGTTTGGAATGGCCCTAACCGCAAATGAGTTTAGGGTTTCTGGGATGCATTCAAATAACTTCGATTTTGGCACAAACAGTTAAACTGCTCTCAGACTGATTTACCAGTCATAGAAACGTCATGAAGCATGGAAAGGAATTATAATGACATAGAACGTCAATGAACCATGGAAAAAAAAAACATTTATAATTGACATAGAACGTCATGAAGCATGGGGAAAAAACATATTATAGGGCGTCATGAAGCATGGAAAGACATTATAATGACATAGAACGTCATGAAGCATGGAAAGACATTATAATGACGTAGAACGTCATGAACCATGGAGAGACATTATAATGACATAGAAACGTCAGGAAGCATGGAAAGATGTTTATAATGACGTAGGACGTCATGAAGCATGGAGAGACATTATAATGACATAGGACGTCATGAAGCATGGAAAGACATTAAAGGACATAGAACGTCATGAACCATGGAAAGGACGTAATGACACAGAACGTCATGAAGCATGGAAAGACATTATAATGGACATAGGACGTCATGAAGCATGGAAAGACATAATGACACAGGACGTCATGAAGCATGGACAAACAGTATAATGACACAGAACGTCATGAAGCATGGAAAGACATTATAATGACACAGAACGTCATGAAGCATGGAAAGACATTATAATGACAGGACGTCATGAAGTATGGACAGACATTATAATGACACAGGACGTCATGAAGCATGGACAGACATTATAATGACAGGACGTCATGAAGCATGGAAAAGACAAAATAATGACATAGGGACGTCATGAAGCATGGACAGACATTATAATGACAAAGGACGCCATGAAGCATGGAAAGACATTATAATGACAGGACGTCATGAAGCATGGAAAGACATAATAATGACATTGGACGTCATGAAGCATGGAAAGACATTATAATGACATAGAACGTCATGCAGCAGGAAAGACATTATAATGACAGGACGTCATGAAGCATGGACAGACATTATAATGACACAGGACGTCATGAAGCATGGAAAGACATTATAATGACACAGGGCGCCATGAAGCATGAAAAGACATTATAATGACACAGGTCGTCATGAAGCGTGGAAAAGACATCATAATGACACAGGACTTCATGAAGCATGGAAAGACATCATAATGACACAGGACTTCATGAAGCATGGAAAGACATTATGACATAGGACGTCATGAAGCATGGAGAGACATCATAATGACAATACTGGATGGGAAGACAGTAAATGGAGTCTCTGCCTCCAGCTCCTAAAGACAATATTGGTCTTATTTCTCTCCAGATTAATCTTCGTCGTATATCGCCTAAAATTTGGCACCCCATACACCATGGGTCTCCGAGAATCCATGTTTTTCTGGAGGAATTAAGCCTCACGTGTTGTTTTTTTCATTTCCCCTAATGTTTGACCAGAACAAACCATGTATTTTTTTTTTACATATGTGGGGCCATGTTTTAATGTGAAAGTCGTTACATTTTGTGGAGATAGCTTAAGACCCATCTCCGTGACCAAATGAAAATCAGGACTGTGGGTCACTCGGTGCCCCCAAAACCTATGGCGAAGGTTAAGTAAATTGAAAACCGAAAGACGATGAATTAGAGACTAGCTAGTGTACACCTTCTCATTGTTCACGTGTTTCTCAGCGTATGGGTAAAGTGCTTACTTTACCAACGTATATATACTTTACTTTCAGCAATACATGGATGAATTAGCACTTCTTTGCATGTACTGGTTACACGCAATACACTGATCGCTAGCTTTGACATTACCGATGTATTGTTACAATTAATTTCAGTTTTTAATAGCTTGTTACAAGCAATACTTAGATAATCAGGTACTCATTTATACCTGTACAAGGTACACGTTGTACTTCAGTGCTAACTTCACTTTTACTCACGTCCTCAGAGCAAATCAATATAATGATACCTGACCACACCTTGATGCAGGAACTGCTTACAGAAACTGTTTACTGACCTTTAACACAAAACCGTTACAAACAAACTAAGATTACAGAAAAACTGTTGACTGACCTTTAACACAAAACCGTTACAAACAAAACGAGGATTACAGAAACTGTTGACTGACCTTTAACACAAACCGGCTACAAACAAGGAATTACATAAACTGCTGACTGGCTGTTTACACATAACCCGATACAAACAAGGATTACAGAAACTGCTAACTAGCCGTTAACA
The DNA here is from genome assembly GCA_016801955.1 of Conus betulinus. Lineage (NCBI taxonomy): Eukaryota > Metazoa > Mollusca > Gastropoda > Neogastropoda > Conidae > Conus > Conus betulinus. The sequence continues at coordinate 23,486 of JADBJO010024012.1, read as the reverse complement.
CATACACCGATACAAACAAACAAGGATTACAGAAACTGCTAACTGGCCGTTAACACATAAACCATTACAAACAAACAAGGATTAGAGAAACTGCTAACTGGCTGTTAACACATAAAACCATTACAAACAAACAAGTATTGCTGACTGCACAGAGGGACCCAGGGTCCATTCACTGCTTGTGGAGCTGACAGTCAACAGTCCTTTATGGAGCTGACAGTCAACAGTCATTTTAAGAGCTGACACAGTCAACAGTCCTTTAAGGAGCTGACAGTCAACAGTCCTTTATGGAGCTGACAGTCAACAGTCCTTTGTGGTGCTGACAGTCAACAGTCCTTTATGGAGCTGACAGTCAACAGTCCTTTGTGGTGCTGACAGTCAAGAGTCCTTTATGGAGCTGACAGTCAACAGTCCTTTATGACAGTCAACAGTCCTTTGTGGAGCTGCCAGTCAACAGTCCTTTGTGGAGCTGACAGTCAACAGTCCTTTATAGAGCTGACAGTCAAAAGTCATTTATGGACCTGACAGTCAACAGTCCTTTATGACAGTCAAGAGTCCTTTGTGGAGCTGACAGTCAACAGTCCTTTGTGGAGCTGACAGTCAACAGTCCTTTATGGAGCTGACAGTCAACAGTCCTTGTGGAGCTGACAGTCAACAGTCCTTTATGGAGCTGACAGTCAACAGTCCTTTATGGAGCTGACAGTCAGCAGTCCTTTTTATGGGGCTGACTGTGAACAGTCCTTTATGGGGCTGACTGTGAACAGTCCTTTATGGGGATGACAGTGAACAGTCCTTTATGGAGCTGACAGTCCTCAGTCCTTTATGGGGCTGACAGTGAACAGTCCTTTATGGGGCTGACTGTGAACAGTCCTTTATGGGGGGCTGACTGTGAACAGTCCTTTATGGGGCGGACAGTGAACAGTCCTTTATGGGGCTGACTGTGAACACTCCTTTATGGGGCTGACAGTGAACAGTCCCCTTTATGGGGCTGACGGTGAACACTCCTTTATGGGGGGCTGACTGTGAACAGTCCTTTATGGGGGGGCTGACTGTGAACAGTCCTTTATGGGGCTGACAGTGAACAGTCCTTTATAGGGCTGACAGTCCTCAGTCCTTTATGGGGCTGACAGTGAACAGTCCTTTATGGGGCTAACAGTCAACAGTCCTTTATGGGGGCTGACTGTGAACAGTCCTTTATGGGGCTGACAGTGAACAGTCCTTTATGGGGGCTGACAGTGAACAGTCCTTATGGGGCTGACAGTGAACAGTCCTTTATGGGGGCTGACAGTGAACAGTCCTTTATGGGGCTGACAGTGAACAGTCCTTTATGGGGCTGACAGTGAACAGTCCTTTATGGGGCTGACAGTGAACAGTCCTTTATGGGGCTAACAGTGAACAGTCCTTTATGGGGCTGACTGTGAACAGTCCTTTATGGGGCTGACAGTGAACAGTCCTTTATGGGCTGGCTGTGAACAGTCCTTTATGGGGGCTGACTGTGAACAGTCCTTTATGGGGGCTGACAGCGAACAGTCCTTTATGGGGGCTGACTGTGAACAGTCCTTTATGGGGGCTGGCTGTGAAACAGTCATTTAAGGAGCTGACAGTCAACAGTCCTTTAAGGAGCTGACAGTCAACAGTCCTTTATGGAGCTGACAGTCAACAGTCCTTGTGTGGTGCTGACAGTCAACAGTCCTTTATGGAGCTGACAATCAACAGTCCTTGTGGTGCTGACAGTCAACAGTCCTTTATGGAGCTGACAGTCAACAGTCCTTTATGACAGTCAACAGTCCTTTGTGGAGCTGACAGTCAACAGTCCTTTGTGGAGCTGACAGTCAACAGTCCTTTATGACAGTCAACAGTCCTTTGTGGAGCTGACAGTCAACAGTCCTCTGTGGAGCTGACAGTCAACAGTCCTTTATAGAGCTGACAGTCAAAAGTCATTCATGGAGCTGACAGTCAACAGTCCTTTATGACAGTCAAGAGTCCTTTGTGGAGCTGACAGTCAACAGTCCTTTGTGGAGCTGACAGTCAACAGTCCTTTATGGAGCTGACAGTCAACAGTCCTTTTGGAGCTGACAGTGAACAGTCCTTTATGGGGCTGACAGTCCTCAGTCCTTTATGGGGCTGACTGTGAACAGTCCTTTATGGGGCTGACTGTGAACAGTCCTTTATGGGGGCTGACAGTGAACAGTCCTTTATGGAGCTGACAGTCCTCAGTCCTTTATGGGGCTGACAGTGAACAGTCCTTTATGGGGCTGACTGTGAACAGTCCTTTATGGGGGGCTGACTGTGAACAGTCCTTTATGGGGGGCTGACAGTGAACAGTCCTTTATGGGGCTGACTGTGAACACTCCTTTATGGGGCTGACAGTGAACAGTCCTTTATGAGGCTGACGGTGAACACTCCTTTATGGGGGGGCTGACTGTGAACAGTCCTTTATGGGGGGGGCTGACTGTGAACAGTCCTTTATGGGGCTGACAGTGAACAGTCCTTTATGGGGCTGACAGTCCTCAGTCCTTTATGGGGCTGACAGTCCTCAGTCCTTTATGGGGCTGACTGTGAACACTCCTTTATGGGGCTGACAGTGAACAGTCCTTTGTGAGGCTGACGGTGAACACTCCTTTATGGGGGGCTGACTGTGAACAGTCCTTTATGGGGGGGGGGGGGTGACTGTGAACAGTCCTTTATGGGGCTGACAGTGAACAGTCCTTTATAGGGCTGACAGTTCTCAGTCCTTTATGGGGCTGACTGTGAACAGTCCTTGATGGGGCTGACAGTGAAACAGTCCTTTATGGGGGGCTGACTGTGAACAGTCCTTTATGGGGCTGACTGTGAACAGTCCTTTATGGGGCTGACTGTGAACAGTTCTTTATGGGGCTGGATGTGAACAGTCCTTTATGGGGCTGACTGTGAACAGTCCTTTATGGGGGCTGACAGTGAACAGTTTTTTTTTATGGGTGCTGACTGTGAACAGTCCTTTATGGGGGCTGACAGTGAACAGTTTTTTATGGGGGCTGACTGTGAACAGTCCTTTATGGGGGCTGACAGTGAACAGTCCTTATGGGGGCTGACTGTGAACAGTCCTTTTATGGGGGCTGGCTGTGAACAGTCCTTTATGGGGGCTGACAGTGAACAGTCCTTTATGGGGGCTGACAGTGAACAGTCCTTTATGGGGGCTGGCTGTGAACAGTCCTTTATGGGGCTGACAGTGAACAGTCCTTTATGGAGGCTGACAGTGAACAGTCCTTTATGGGGGCTGACAGTGAACAGTCCTTTACGGAGGCTGACAGTGAACAGTCCTTTATGGGGCTGACAGTGAACAGTCCTTTATGGGGCTGGCTGTGAACAGTCCTTTATGGGGCTGAGAGTGAACAGTCCTTTATGGGGCTGACAGTGAACAGTCCTTTATGGGGCTGACAGTGAACAGTCCTTTATGGGGGCTGACAGTGAACAGTCCTTTATGGGGGCTGGCTGTGAACAGTCCTTTATGGGGGCTGACAGTGAACAGTCCTTTATGGGGCTGACAGTGAACAGTCCTTTATGGGGGGCTGACAGTGAACAGTCCTTTATGGGGACTGGCAGTGAACAGTCCTTTATGGGGGCTGACAGTGAACAGTCCTTTATGGGGGGCTGACAGTGAACAGTCCTTTATGGGGGCTGACAGTGAACAGTCCTTTATGGGGGCTGGCTGTGAACAGTCCTTTATGGGGGCTGGCTGTGAACAGTCCTTTATGGGGCTGACATGAACAGTCCTTTATGGGGGCTGACAGTGAACAGTCCCTTTATGGGGGCTGACAGTGAACAGTCCTTTATGGGGCTGACAGTGAACAGTCCTTTATGGGGGCTGGCTGTGAACAGTCCTTTATAGGGGCTGACAGTGAACAGTCCTTTATGGGGACTGGCAGTGAACAGTCCTTTATGGGGGCTGACAGTGAACAGTCCTTTATGGGGCTGACAGTGAACAGTCCTTTATGGAGGCTGACAGTGAACAGTCCTTTATGGGGGCTGGCTGTGAACAGTCCTTTATAGGGGCTGGCTGTGAACAGTCGTTTATGGGGCTGACATTGAACAGTCCTTTATGGGGGCTGACAGTGAACAGTCCTTTATGGGGGCTGACAGTGAACAGTCCTTTATGGGGCTGACAGTGAACAGTCCTTTATGGGGCTGACAGTGAACAGTCCTCTATGGGGCTGACAGTCAACAGTCCTTTATAGGGGCTGACAGTGACGTGTCCTTTATGGGGACTGGCAGTGAACAGTCCTTTATGGGGCTGACAGTGAACAGTCCTTTATGGGGGCTGACAGTGAACAGTCCTTTATGGGGCTGACAGTGAACAGTCCTTTATGGGGCTGACAGTGAACAACAGTCCTTTATGGGGGCTGGCTGTGAACAGTCCTTTATGGGGGCTGACAGTGAACAGTCCTTTATGGGGGCTGACAGTGAACAGTCCTTTATGGGGCTGACAGTGAACAGTCCTTTATGGGGCTGACAGTGAACAGTCCTTTATGGGGGCTGGCTGTGAACAGTCCTTTATGGGGGCTGACAGTGAACAGTCCTTTATGGGGGCTGACAGTGAACAGTCCTTTATGGGGCTGACAGTGAACAGTCCTTTATGGGGCTGACAGTGAAACAGTCCTTTATGGGGGCTGGCTGTGAACAGTCCTTTATAGGGGCTGGCTGTGAACAGTCCTTTATGGGGGGCTGATAGTGAACAGTCCTTTATGGGGGCTGACAGTGAACAGTCCTTTATGGGGGCTGACAGTGAACAGTCCTTTATGGGGGCTGACATTGAACAGTCCTTTATGGGGGCTGACATTGAACAGTCCTTTATGGGGGCTGGCTGTGAACAGTCCTTTATGGGTGTGACAGTGAACAGTCCTTTATGGGGGCTGACAGTGAACAGTCCTTTATGGGGGGCTGACAGTGAACAGTCCTTTATGGGGCTGACAGTGAACAGTCCTCTATGGGGCTGACAGTGAACAGTCCTTTATGGGGCTGACAGTCAACAGTCCTTTATGGGGCTGGCTGTGAACAGTCCTTTATGGGGGCTGACAGTCAACAGTCCTTTATGGGGCTGATAGTGAACAGACCTTAATGGGGGCTGACAGTCAACAGTCCTTTATGGGGCTGACAGTCAACAGTCCTTTATGGGGGCTGGCTGTGAACAGTCCTTTATGGGGTCTGGCAGTCAACAGTCCTTTATGGGGGCTGATAGTGAACAGTCCTTTATGGAGGCTGACAGTGAACAGTCCTTTATGGGGGCTGACTGTGAGCAGTCCTTTATGGGGCGCTGACAGTGAACAGTCCTTTATGGGGCTGACAGGGGCCTGACAGTGAACAGTCCTTTATGGGGGCTGACAGTCCTCAGTCCTTTATGGGGGCTGATAGTGAACAGTCCTTTATGGGGGCTGGCTGTGAACAGTCCTTTATGGGGCTGACAGTGAACAGTCCTTTATGGGGGGCTGACAGTGAACAGTCCTTTATGGGGGCTGACAGTGACAGTCGTTTATGGGGGGCTGGCTGTGAACAGTCCTTTATGGGGGCTGATAGTCAACAGTCCTTTATGGGGGCTGATTGTGAAACAGTCCTTTATGGGGGCTGACAGTGAACACAGTCCTTTATGGGGGCTGACAGTGAACAGTCCTTATATGGGGGCTGATAGTCAACAGTCCTTTATGGGGCTGATTGTGAACAGTCCTTTATGGGGGCTGACAGTGAACAGTCCTTTATAGGGGCTGGCTGTGAACAGTCCTTTATGGGGGCTGACAGTCAACAGCCCTTTATGGGGGCTGACAGTGAACAGTCCTTTATAGGGGCTGGCTGTGAACAGTCCTTTATGGGGGCTGACAGTGAACAGTCCTTTATGGGGGCTGACAGTGAACAGTCCTTTATAGGGGCTGGCTGTGAACAGTCCTTTATGGGGGCTGACAGTCAACAGTCCTTTATGGGGGCTGATAGTGACAGTCCTTTATGGGGGCTGGCTGTGAACAGTCCTTTATGGGGGCTGACAGTGAACAGTCCTTTATGGGGGCTGACAGTGAACAGTCCTTTATGGGGGCTGGCCTTGAACAGTCCTTTATGGGGGCTGACAGTCAACTGTCCTTTATGGGGGCTGGCTGTGAACAGTCCTTTATGGGGGCTGGCCTTGAACAGTCCTTTATGGGGGCTGGCTGTGAACAGTCCTTTATGGGGGCTGGCCTTGAACAGTCCTTTATGGGGCTGACAGTGAACAGTCCTTTATGGGGGCTGGCTGTGAACAGTCCTTTATGGGGGCTGACAGTCAACTGTCCTTTATGGGGGCTGACAGTGAACAGTCCTTTATGGGTGTGACAGTGACCAGTCCTTTATGGGGGCTGACAGTGAACAGTCCTTTATGGGGGGCTGGCTGTGAACAGTCCTTTATGGGGGGCTGACAGTGAACAGTCCTTTATGGGGACTGACAGTCAACAGTCCTTTATGTGTGTGACAGTGAACAGTCCTTTATGGGGCTGACAGTGAACAGTCCTTTATGGAGCTGACAGTCCTCAGTCCTTTATGTGTGTGACAGTGAACAGTCCTTTATGGGGGCTGACAGTCAACTGTCCTTTATGGGGGCTGACAGTGAACAGTCCTTTATGGGTGTGACAGTGACCCAGTCTTTATGGGGGCTGACAGTGAACAGTCCTTTATGGGGTGTGACAGTGACCAGTCCTTTATGGGGCTGCTGGCTGTGAACAGTCCTTTATGGGGGCTGACAGTGAACAGTCCTTTATGGGGACTGACAGTCAACAGTCCTTTATGTGTGTGACAGTGAACAGTCCTGGATGGGGGCTGACAGTGAACAGTCCTTTATGGGGACTGACACTCAACAGTCCTTTATGTGTGTGACAGTGAACAGTCCTTTATGGGGGCTGACAGTCAACTGTCCTTTATGGGGACTGACAGTCAACAGTCCTTTATGTGTGTGACAGTGAACAGTCCTTTTATGGGGGCTGACAGTGAACAGTCCTTTATGGGGCTGACTGTGAACAGTCCTTTATGGGGCTGACTGTGAACAGTCCTTTATGGGGCTGGCTGTGAACAGTCCTTTATGGGGCTGACTGTGAACAGTCCTTTATGGGGGCTGACAGTGAACAGTTTTTTTATGGGGGCTGGCTGTGAACAGTCCTTTATGGGGGCTGACAGTCAACAGTCCTTTATGGGGGCTGACAGTCAACAGTCCTTTATGGGGCTGACTGTGAACAGTCCTTTATGGGGGCTGACAGTGAACAGTCCTTTATGGGGGCTGACAGTGAACAGTCCTTTATGGGGGCTGACAGTGAACAGTCCTTTATGGGGGCTGACTGTGAACAGTCCTTTATGGGGCTGACAGTGAACAGTCCTTTATGGGGGCTGACAGTGAACAGTCCTTTATGGGGGCTGACAGTGAACAGTCGTTTATGGGGGCTGACTGTGAACAGTCCTTTATGGGGGCTGACAGTGAACAGTCCTTTATGGGGGCTGACTGTGAACAGTCCTTTATTGGGGGCTGACAGTGAACAGTTCTTTATGGGGCTGACAGTGAACAGTCCTTTATGGGGGCTGACAGTGAACAGTCCTTTATGGGGGCTGGCTGTGAACAGTCCTTTATGGGGGCTGACAGTGAACAGTCCTTTATGGGCTGACAGTGAACAGTCCTTTATGGAGGCTGACAGTGAACAGTCCTTTATGGGGGCTGACAGTGAACAGTCCTTTATGGGGCTGACAGTGAACAGTCCTTTATGGGGGCTGACAGTGAACAGTCCTTTATGGGGGCTGACAGTGAACAGTCCTTTATGGGGGCTGACATTGAACAGTCCTTTATGGGGGCTGACAGTGAACAGTCCTTTATGGGGGCTGACAGTGAACAGTCCTTTATGGGGCTGACAGTGAACAGTCCTTTATGGGGCTGACAGTGAACAGTCCTTTATGGGGGCTGACAGTGAACAGTCTTTTATGGGGGGGGCTGACTGTGAACAGTCCTTTATGGGGCTGACAGTCAACAGTCCTTTATGGGCTGGCTGTGAACAGTCCTTTATGGTGGCTGACAGTCAACAGTCCTTTATGGGGGCTGACAGTCAACAGTCCTTTATGGGGCTGACAGTGAACAGTCCTTTATGGGGGCTGACTGTGAACAGTCCTTTATGGGGGCTGACAGTGAACAGTCTTTTATGGGGGCTGACTGTGAACAGTCCTTTATGGGCTGACTGAACAGTCCTTTATGGGGGCTGACTGTGAACAGTCCTTTATGGGGGCTGACTGTGAACAGTCCTTTATGGGGGCTGGCTGTGAACAGTCCTTTATGGGGGCTGACAGTGAACAGTCCTTTATGGGGCTGACAGTCAACAGTCCTTTATGGGGGCTGACAGTGAACAGTCCTTTATGGGGGCTGACAGTCAACAGTCCTTTATGGGGGCTGGCTGTGAACAGTCCTTTATGGGGGACTGACAGTCCTTTATGGGGGCTGACAGTCAACACCTTTATGGGGGCTGACAGTGAACAGTCCTTTATGGGTGTGACAGTGAACAGCCCTTTATGGGGCTGACAGTGAAGAGTCCTTTATGGGGCCGACAGTGAACAGTCCTTTATGGGGCTGACAGTCATGGGTCATTTATGGAGCTGATGGTCAACAGCCCTTTGTGGAGCTGACAGTCAACAGTCTGGTTATCACCAAACCAGGGATTGCTAACTACACTTTGACAAACGAAGTAGTTATCACTAAACCATGGACTGCTAACTTCACTTTGAGAAACCAAACCATGGACTGCTGACTTCACTTTGACAAACCAAACCATGGACTGCTAACTTCACTTTGACAGACGAAGTAGTTATCACCAAAACCATGGATTGCTAACTACACTTTGACAGATGAAGTGGCTGCCACTAATCCAGGATTTGTTGACCGCATTTCCACACAATGTGTGCTTACCAGCAATACAACGATGCTAAACTTCACTGCGCTATAATCAACCCCACGTTACTGATGCCGGCTTAAATGAGAACAAAAATCAGCACGGTAAACAACTTGATCAACAATGTCAAGAACTATTCTTCTCAGTTTGGATCATGTGTGCGAGGCAGACACTTCTCACTGCCACAAATACAAAGTGGCCATTGTCAGAAGAAAACAACAACAAGCAGCACACAGTCCTGCACTGAAATACACTGAAAGAGGCTTGGTTGGCCTACCGGATCAAATATTGTTCTCTTGATTCACAGGTCCTACGTTCAATTCTTGCTTGAGGAGACAGCTGGTCTAGAGTTTCCGGCTACGGAATTATTACTTCGGCGGGTTCCACTTTCAGACTAAGTCCTGTGTGTGAACGTATGCATTGAAAGCACACAGCACCAATGTCCGCATTCATTCCCATAAATGTTTATCCACTGACGGAAAGAAACTCAAGTCATCATTCCGAAAGTTTCTATCACTGATGGATTATCAACTCTTACGGGCGTACATGTGGATAAAGCCCAGACGATAAAACAGGCACAACAGACCAGACGAAACATAGCACAACATGCCCAGACGACAAAATAAGCACATGTCCAGATGACAAAATAAGCACAACATGCCCAGATGACAAAATAAGCACATGCCCAGATGACAAAATAAGCACAACATGCCCAGATGACAAAATGAGCACAACATTAATTAAACAAACGGAAAACGACAGCCTGCACGCACGGTAAATCTCATCAATCCTTCGTGAAAGAGTAGACTGTCATGTACTGGTAGGATATTTCACACACACACACACACACACACACACACACACACACACACACACACACACACACACACACACACACACACACACACACACACACACACACACACACACACACACACACACACACACACACACACACACACACACACACACACAGATGTTTACTTCATATGATGAATTGCCTCTCCTGTTCATATGGGTCAGCTGGCCTTGAAAAGACTGAATTAAATTTATTGTTATTGTTATTACACACACACACACACACACACACACACACACACACACACACACACACACGCACGCACGCACGCACGCACGCACACACGCACGCAAACGAGCGTGCTCACACCACGAGCACGCAAGCACATACACACGAACAATATATATAGACAGACAGACAGAATGTCTGGTGCTGAAAGAAAGAAGAGAAGAGAGAGGAGGAGGAGGAGGAGGAGGAGGAGGAGAGAGGAGGAGAGAGAGAGAGAGAGAGAGAGAGAGAGAGAGAGAGAGAGAGAGAGAGAGAGAGAGAGAGAGAGAGAGAGAGAGAGAGAGAGAGAGAGAGAGAGAGAGAGAGAGAGAGAGAGAAAAACTCCTCCTGTTGTATGCAGACATCATCAATCCCCGGACACGAATTATGGCTGCATTAATCAGTGGTGGGAATAGAACCGATCACCAACAGGGAAAAAGAAAATCTTCCCAGCAAAGAACCTCAAGTTCTCTACAGCCTAGGAACACCCCTTTCCAGGCAGTGTTATGCAGCCAACCAGCTTTTACCTCGAGCTGACGACGGTGGACGATCCCCGCTCTTCCATCGTGACCTTCATAGACTCCAAAGACTGTCGCTCGGCCTTGACCTTGATGGTGACGTCATGGATGACGTCGATCACCGTCTGCTCGTGCGTCAGGCACGTCAGGCCCAGGGTTAGAGCGATGTTTTCCAGTTTGACGTGCGCCGAGAACTGGTGGATGGTCATGGGGCGCTTCAGCAGCTGGTATTTCTCGCTCTCTTTCAGGTCACTGCGTCCGTAGGTGTCATCATCTAGTTAAAAACTGTAGGCATCCTCCCCCCCCCCCCCCCCCCACCCATTCCCCTTCCCCACCCCCATCTCCCACGCCCGAGGAATCCCCGTTAAAAGTGTTATCTCCTATGATTGTGTTGGATAAACGCTGAGGCAGAGAGAGAGAGAGAGAGAGAGAGAGAGAGAGAGAGAGAGAGAAAGACAAGACAAGACAAATATTTAATTGCACTAGGCCTCGTGCCCGTGTCAATGGGGACATGGGGAGGGGGGAAAAAAACAACAACATATTGTGGATAAAGCAAATGTAACAGGGGAAAAAAAAAGGTATACATGCATTTTTTCTGGCCAAGTAGATACTTTCACATTCTTCCTCAGTCATGGATGTATACATACTGATCAAAATACGCACCAATATACAGCTTAGGGCATATCATTTACAAATCTCACAGAGGTTACAGTCATTTGTAATTGCCCCAAAAAAACTGTAAACCTATTCATGATCACACACACACACACACACACACACACACACACACACACACACACACACACACACATACATGGCACACACACACTCGCACGCATACGCTCACACATACAAGCTCTTTTGCTTTTAAAGGGGAAAAGTACCCCGAATTATACATAAAAATATATGAACTTTACGTCCCAATCGGTTTTTTGCATCTAATTTCAAAAGCTTTAGTTATGAAAGCAGCAACATCTTTAGCCATTTTATCATTGGCAAGTAATAGTGACATCTTGAAAGCCGACGCTCTTGCATAATATTTAGAGGGTATGAAATGCTCTCGAACATCCTTATACTTAGGGCATACAATAAGAAAGTGATATTCAGATTCCAACTGATTTGGACAAAAAGGACAGCAGAGTGCCTCTCGGGGAACACTCGAATGCCGCAGTTTGTGAGTATTTAAACAAGATACGCCTAACCTGAATCTTATGAGATTTTTACGATTGTTCAAATTACTTACCGTAAACAGATAATTCGGTATTTGTCTAAATTGCTTAAAGGAGAATAGAAGGAAAAGCGAGATCACTAACATCCATTCGGGTGTACCATTCTGAAGATGACAATCAATCAACCGATTTCTAAATTCTAAGAGAAAAACCTTTGATATTGTAACGTTCTGGTTTTCCCATACATACCCAAAGCCATAGCGATTTAACGTAGAGCAAACTGATGAAACCCAGTTGTTCTTGCCCTCGATAATACAAATCACATAACGTGTTGTAAGCTTTCTTAGGAAGGCGATTATCCGGCATATTAACGACACGTATCCAATACTTAATACATTTGGTATAATTGTTTATATAGAGTGGATACCGACCAGTTTCTCCGTAGACTAAGGCACTGGGTGTTTTTATGGAAACATTTAAGGATCTCTTGACTGCAAACAAATGTACTTTTTCAATAATTGAGTTGTTTGCAGTCAGACCCCATACTTCGGCACCATAGCTAAGCTTTGGCTGGACTTGACAGTCGAAAAGTTTAAAGAACAATTTCGGGGAAAGACTTTGAAACTTCCACAGTAGTTTTATAATATTGATGACTTGATGTTTTGCCTTGGATGCTAAATCCTCAAGGCAATGGGAAAAAGAAAGACCCGTGGATAAGATAACACCTAAATATTTATACTGATTAACAATTTCTAGTTGCCTACCGTCGTAAAACCATCTTTCCCTTGAGGCGATATACCCCCATTTCTAAACACAATAACTTTTGATTTTTCTAAATTTACGATCAAATCGAGTTTTTTCGCTGTGCAACACAAAAACATTTAGTTGCTGCTGGAAAACCAATGACGGTAGATGGCAAAAAGCATAATTAGTATCTCTATGAAGTCTGGTAATAAGGGAATACCGTTTTACCGTATTGAATTATTTCTTCAGCAAGCTCATTGATGAATAGCGAAAATAAAACCGGACTGCATATTTCTCCTTGCTTCAGACCCTGAGGACACATAAAAGTGTCAGTTAAATCTCCCCCCCCCCCCCCCCCCACTTTAACCCTAGCTTTGACATCTGCATACATGCTTTTAAGTGCATTGTACATCTTACCCTTTACACCTTTTTTCTTTAAGACTGACCAGAGTTGGTTTCTATCTACCGAATCGAAAGCCTTTTTAAAGTCGATGAAAGCAACGTATAATTTCTTATGGTTAGAGAGTTGCTTTTGTACCAGAGACAAAAGGGTAAATATATTATCAGTAGTACTATAATTCTTTCTAAAGCCAGCCTGCACATCGTTTGTTACATCATAATCTTCAATCCATTTGGGTAAACGCTTGTTTAATATGTAAGTATATAATTTTGAACTAATGTTTAAAAGAGAGATACCTCTGTAGTTTGTCTGGGTTGTTTATATCACCCTTTTTGTGCAAAGGTTGAACCAGAGCTTCGCACCACAAAGAAGGAAAGATGCCAAAATCAAAGAGTTTGTTGAAAAAATTTGTTAAGGAAAAAGAGAATAATGGGGGTGCAATACTTATAAAACTCCCCAATTAGTCCATCTGGACATGGTGCTTTATTTGATTTCAAAGCCTTAACTGAGTCAAGAATTTCCTCTTCAGTTATACAGACATCCAATTCATCGACGTTACTATCAGCAACAGGAAAATGCTCAGCTTGAAGTTCCTGAGAATTAGGACCAGAAGGAACCAGCTCATCATTAAAGACTTGTTTGAAATGCTGAAACCATTCTTCATTGGATATTGTGTTTGGTACATGAGAACTACTTTTTAAAGACCTTACAGTGCTCCAAAACCGCTTAGAGTCTTTGGCGTTTTCGTTAAGTGTGTTTAAAAACTTGTTGTCTATATAACTGCTGCTTGTCTCGAAGTAAGTCTTTATACTCATTTCTCATTATAGAATAGTTAAGTCTCAGTTGAACAGCATTGGGGTTGTTATTAACTTTCACCCGACTGTACGTTCTCAATGCTTGTCTCACCTGACGGCGTTTAACATAGCACTCAGAGTCAAACCATGGGCTGTGCTTGATGTTACCTGTGACAGTTTCTTTACTCATTGTTTGACCAGCCATAAGCAGACCTTCGTTTAGTTTTCTTCAGTGCACACTCAAAATTGACATCAATCAATTCAATTGCTTCATGAAAGGTTGAATTGACCTCGTCAGACTGAAGTGCACTGATAAAATCACTTTTTTTTTTAATGGATCCCATGCATATCTTTTAAATTTGGTTACCTTTAACCTTTTTGAAACCGTCTCCTGATTCGGACTGGGAAGCATTAGTACAAATTCAACAGGCACGTGCTTTGATTCTACCCGTGGGGTACTTTCAATTCACGGCACAGTGGACTAAGGATTGGGAGGAAATAAAATAATCAATACACACTTGAACCATTGTGAGCGATATAAGTGAAATCACCGCTTTTATCACCAGGCAGAAAACCATTTAGAGTAACCAACTCAAAATTCTGACAGATGGTAATTAAATAAAGACCAAATTCATTAGTGGAGTAATCTTTTGATACACGAGAAAAGCAGTCATCACCGGTGGTATATTCATTTATCAAGTCACCTAAATATACGGGTAGTTCTTGTGCGTTCAGCCGACCAATTCTTACATTTAAATCGCCGAGGATGATCACTGGAAGATCACCCGCTTGTTCAAAAATATCCATCAGACATTGTTCAAGTAAGGAAACCCCATTATCAATCTCGGTATCTGCATAATAAACACTGTTAGCAGGGGGCAAATAAATTCCAATTAAAAGAACGTCAAGATCTAGAGCTTTAAGGTGGAGAACAATAGTATGGTCATATTCCACTGTAAGTTGTTTGACTGGTTGGCATATGTCTTTCTTACAAGAAACACAATCCCTCCTGACAAGCGTGCAGTAACAGCATCGTTTAATCTAATTCCAGGTGAAAGAAAAACTTCGTAATCCAAAAAGAGAAAAGAAGGAAATGTTCTTGAGAACGTTTCCGTCAAAACAACAAAATCAAACTGAGATATATAATTATTTACATCGGGGTCATAAATTGACGATACACCCTCAATATTATAAGTCAGAAAGGAGAGACTGTTTTTTCTGACAAGTCTTGACACGGGCACGGCCGTTATCCTAGGTGTCTTCAATGTAAGAAGGACACGGGGGCAGCAGGGGAGCACAGTTTTGTTCATCATTACGTCCATGACTACCTCTCTTGGATGGGCCCTTAAAAAAATCTTTCTGTGAGCTGTGTCTGTCTGGTTCGTACTCGACTGCGAGTACAAGGACTGGAGCCTGAGAACTGGCCCTCGGTTTCGCTGACCATAGACACCTGCCACGGAGAGGGCCTAGGGTTCTCCACCACTCCGGTACTGTGTCTCTCGCCAGTGCTGAGACCCTCTGTCACTGTACCTGTCACACCCTTGGACTGGTTTTCCACGTCGTGCGGAGGGTTTACTAAGGACACCCTCTGTTTTAATAGAGTCATGCTGTCATCAAGAACGTCTGGTGAATGTGATGGCAAGGTCTGTAGACCCTCTGATGTAGGGTCAGTCACTCCTGCTAGGTGCGGGTCAATGCAAACCTCAGTTGTTGTCGGAATCGACAGATCCCCACTTTAAGAAGAATCAGGACTGCAACCATGGCAGCCTGGGGACGCCTCTAGCAGGTTGCTTTGGTTTTGATTTTGTTTAGGACATATAACAGTAGTCCTACTCCTGGGAGTACTTGTCATGAACAGGGTGGGGAATCTTGCATGTTGTACATAGGAGGGGGACGAGAAAAGGACGACCAGGTTCGGGTAGGAACAGACAGCGGAGGGGGGGAGAGGTGGTAGTGGAAGGTGGAGGGGGATGGGTGGAGGTAAGTGGAAGAGAGGAGGGGTGTGACTGGAAGGAGGCAGGTGACGGTGGGAAGAGGAAGGGGGGGGTGACGGGTGGGCGCGGAAGATGGAAGGTGATGGGTGGAAGAGACAGGGGGTAACGGGATGGGTGGGAGAGGAAGGAGGAGGGGGGCGAGAGGAATTGGGAGAGGAAGGGGGACAGGTGGAAGTGGAGGGTGGAGGGGGACGGGGGGAAGGGGAAGGGGGCGGGTGGAAATAGAGGGTGGAGGGGGACGGGTGGAGTAGAGGGTGGAGGGGGACGAGTGGAACTGGAGGGTGGAGGATAACGGGTGGAACTGGAGGGTGGAGGATAACGGGTGGAACTGGAGGGTGGAGGGCCGGGGGCATAGGAAGTTGGATGGCGGACTGGGGGTGACCAATGGCCAGTAG
>JADBJO010024012.1:0-2500 GCA_016801955.1 Conus betulinus | reverse complement strand
TGATTTCAAACACTTACATGAACATAGAACATACATAAGCAATAAGAATTTTGGAGAAAAAAAAAGTGAATTATGCAATCACACAAGCAAGAAAAAATTCCACATTTGTCATTTTGAACAAAAAAAAAAAAAAAAGAAAAGAGAAGTAGGTTTTGAAGAAGTGGGGGGTGGGGGGGGGGGGGGGGGGGGGGGTGGGGGGGGGGGGGGGGGGAGACAGAGACAGAGACACAGAGAGACAGAAGAGAGGGACACGTTGGATGGATTACATTCAATCAATATGTTGACACAAGTTACTTTCACAAAGTAAATCACACTGGCCAGAAAACAAAAACATAACCATCAATAAAAGACATAATAATGATGTCAGAACAGACATATGTACAGACTCATCTGCAACATTAGGTAGTCTTTGTGTGCAGAGATCAAAGCATAGCGGGTTACTAAAAGTTGACAAGTTTAAGTCTGTGAATATGGGTCATAGGATATAGATCGAGCGATGTTTAAAAAGTTATCATTCACAAATAATGATTTGTACACTGACCATTTCACAGTGAAATCTACATGGTTTATTTTAAGTATGCGATGTGTTCTTCAATTTTATACCGATTCCTTAGTTTCCTTATAATGCACTTACTTGTGGTAGACTGTTTTTTACTTTACAAGTGTATATATAGTATTTTGCGAAGAGAATTATAAAATAGAAGATTACATCACTAGAAATTGCTGCATCATTACCAAATAGTATCAGTGACTCTGTTAGCCACACATTTTGTGCATTCATTCATCTTTCTTTCATTAAATCAGTGAGATTATTCTGGAATAATTGTACATAATGACACTTCCAGAACACATGATCAATACTATCTTTATACTCTCCACAGAATTCGCATCTGTCATTATTTTTACATCAATTTCCTTTAATATGATACTTGTACATAGACCTCTATGTATTATTTTTACCTGAAACCACTGGAGTTTTACATCCTGTATCTTGTGTGCGTATATAAAAAAAAAAAGATTTCCAGCCATGGGTTGTTGAGAGCTTGGCATCCCATTTTTTGCAGCATTTAGGCGTTACGTTATTTGTAATCAATATATCATAATATAGTCTACAACCTTTGTGAACTGCAAACAGTTGTTTAAAAAACAATGATGAGTTTCAGTATGTATTGTCATTTATGTTAATGCCAGACTTTTTTGCATAGTCAAGTATTGCAGATCTGTAACCAGCATAAGTAAGGAAATTGATATTAATATCATACTTATCCTTGAAACGTGTGTAAGTGAGGAACTGCCCATTATCATCAAAGAAATGGGCAACACAAAATATGTTTTTGTTATGCAATACTTGTGAGACGATAAATTTTCTTCCCATTTGAAACCGCTTGTTATAGCATAAAGGTTCGGCAAGACGTTCAGCAGTAAATGCGTATTATTTAAGACTGGCTGAGTTGGGTTGGTGTAGATGCATTTATTAAATCTCTCTCTCTCTCTCTCTCTCTCTCTCTCTCTCTCTCTCTCTCTCTCTCTCTCTCTCTCTCTCTCTTTTCAAATATGCTTTTAAAGCTATATAACCGGTCGTATCTTTCTGTACTTTCAATCTTAGAGTGCCAGTATTGTTTATAAGATGCTATTATCCTGTCCTTGAATTCGAAAAATAAATCCGTCTGAAAGAGCATCAGGACGACCTTACAACGTGTGTTAAGAGCATCAGGGCGACCTTACAACGTGTGTTAAGAGCATCAGGGCGACCTTACAACGAGTCTTAAAGAGCATCAGGAAGACCTTACGACATGTCTTAAAGAGCATCAGGGACCTTACAACATGGCTTAAAGAGCATTAGGAAGACCTTACAACATGTCTTAAAGAGCATAATGAAGACTTTACAACATGTCTTAAAGAGCATCAGGGACCTTACAACGAGTCTTAAAGAGCATCAGGAAGACCTTACACCATGTCTTACAGAGCATCAGGGACCTTACAACATGGCTTAAAGAGCATTAGGAAGACCTTACAACATGTCTTAAAGAGCATAATGAAGACTTTACAACATGTCTTAAAGAGCATCAGGGACCTTACAACATGTCTTAAAGAGCATCAGGAAGACCTAACAACATGTCTTAGAGAGCATCAGGGACCTTACAACATGTCTTAAAAAGCATCAGAAAGACCTTACAACATGTCTTAAAGAGCATGAAGAACACCTTACAGCATGTCTTAAAGAGTATCAGGACGACCTTACAACATGTCTTAAAGAGCATCAGGAAGACCTTACAACATGTCTTAAAGAGCATGAGGAAGACTTTACAACATGTCTTAAAGAGTATCGGGAAGACTTTACAACATGTCTTAAAGAGAATCGGGAAGACTTTACAACATGTCTTAAAGAGCATGAGGAAGACCTTACAGCATGTCTTAAAGAGTATCGGGAAGACCTTACAACACGTCTTATGTCATGGGGGGGGGGGGGTCACCGGATGTTGAACGCCATCCAGCAGAA